>WYDI02042791.1:6844-24855 GCA_009867235.2 Psittacus erithacus
CCCTCCCCCCCCCCCCTTCTTTTCTTAATACAAAAAAACGCACCGCCGCGGGGGGGGGGGGGGGGGGGGGAGCTGCTGCTGCACCAAAGGCTAGCACCAGCCTGGGCTGGAAAAGCCACTGCTGTGGGATTGAGATGCTCTCCACCACCTTTAGGTGGTGGGTTGGGGGTCAGGGCTTTGTTCCTGCCTGCTGAGGTTTGACAGGTTTGGCACATGGTGCAACACCATGTGAAGGGGTCAGATCCATGTCTGTCTATCCCAGTTGTTTTCCAGGGGTCAGGAGATGCCCAGGGATGTCCAGGCACCGTGGGGCAGGGGGAGGGTGACCCTGAAGGGCAGGGATCAAAGCATCTGAGGCAGGTCCAGCCTGGAGCATGGGAGGAAGGTGGGCGGCCGTGGCGAAGGCAGGATGTGATTTACCTAATACCCCTTGCATTACGGAACGGATGGAGCAGAAAAACAACCCGGGGGCTTGTTGTCTTGAAGAGACGCTGTCAGGGACCGAGAAGCACCGAGTGGTGCCAGAGTGAGAAGGGAAATTAAGTTGGGTGAATCACCCAGTGCCAGCAGCATTCACCTGAGCCACAAGCCTGCCACAAACCCAGAGAAAACACATTCCCAGCTCCCAGGCTGCAATTTTAAGCCTCAGCCAGGTTTGCAGGAAGGTTATAAGCTTCAAAACTGGCTTCCTCCCCACCAGTCTCCAAGGAATGTTGCAGCAGGACATCTTGGCACTGGCACAAGCCATGGGCTTCACCCTGGAGACAGTGACCCAACAGCAGGATGCAGGAGCCAGGTTTCCTGGGCAGGACCAATCCGTGGGCATCCTGCAGGGTGGGGAGCAGGTGCTGGGTGGTGGGAGGCAGGCAGGAGAAAGCCTTGGATGCTGCAGCATCAGCAGGATGGGGTGCTGAGAGCAGGGGGAACCTATCGTGGAATCAAACTTGTTTGGGAGGCAGGAGGCAAACAGCAGGAAGGAATTCCTTGCACAGCACCAGGGCAGCTGTGGGTCAGAGCACTTACTGGCCCCCTGGGATGGAGGTGTGAGGAGCAGGGAGGTGACAGAGCTGCTGTTGCTGAAGTGGGGAGGTGGCAACTGGAGGAGCACTAAGCAGCAGCGCTGCTTGAACTGGGGCCTTTGCCCACCTCCCTGTGGTGGCCTCTGTGGCTGGGAGAGCTCGGGACAACCCATCCAGCCGATGTGTAGGCCACCTGAAAGAAGCTGGCAGCTTCCAGCCCCGCAGGCCAGCTTGAGGCGTGATTTATGGAGTAAGGGATTAGCAGGAAGAGGAAGCGGCACCGGGGCACACATGGCAGGCCATGACAGAGGGGGAAGAGTCTGCCGAAGCAGTATGGGTGAGTCCCAGGTGGCCGGAATACACATTCCTCAGACTTCCCCAGGGCTGGATTTACTCCTGCGGCGGGGGATGTGGCCCCACCGGGCAGCACAGGGGCTTGGGGTATGTCTGTTCTCAGGAGAGCATCCTGGTACTCAGCTGGAGGGAGAGAGCAGGACATGTCCTGGCTGGGGACTGGCTGGACAGACCCTTCCACTCCTACAGTCCCATAGTGTCCCAGGCATCCATCTCCTCCCCTGTGGAGACACCTGGGAGGAGAAAGACAAGGGGGAACAGTTTTAAACTGTGAGGGGAGATTTAGATTAGACATTAGAGAGAAGCTCTTCCCTGTGAGTGTGCTGAGGTGCTGGCACAGAGTGCCCAGAGAAGCTGTGGCTGCCCCATCCCTGGCAGTGCTCAAGGCCAGGTTGTGGACAGGGCTTGGAGCAAGCTGCTCTAGTGGAAGGTGTCCCTGTCCTTGGCAGGGGGTTGGAACTGGGTGAGCTTTAAGGTCCTTCCGACCCAAACCAGTGTGGGATTCTATGAGAAGGGTTTGGCAGAGGGCAAACTGAGGCACGGGGGGAGCTGTCTCTTCCTGTTGCAGGGAGGGATCAGCCAATGTTGGGACACAGCAGCTCTGGGATTCCCACCCACTGCTTATCCCGGGCCACAGGAGCTAGCGGGACCATGGGCCTCCCGATGGGCAGGCAGCTCCTGGCTGGGCTCTGCCTGCCCTCGGCCGTGTGCCCGCGGGAGCAGGGACGCCGGGGTCCCTGCCCGGGCGGGCTGCGGTGCCGGCAGTGCGGCCGCCTTTCATCTGCTTCCAGGCGGGATCTCGCATTCCGGCACCTGCTGCCCTCCGGCCGGAGCCAAGGAAGCCGGGCAGGGATGATGTGCCAGACGTGGCTCTGCCCGCACGTCCTCTGCCCAGGGCGGGACAGCAAGACGCCGGAGATGGGCCATGGCTGTTGGAGGAGTATCCCTCCCCACGCACCCCACGCACTCCAGCTTCCTGGCTCAGCGTGGGCTCGGCTGGGACGAAGCCTGGCAAAGCCCTGCTCCAGAGACATCAGCTCCATGGACCTTCCCTGCAAAACTTTCCGTTGCCTTTAGCTCCTGCAATTAGCAGGAAGAGCTGGAGCTGGGGCGCGGGCAGGGGTGCACGTGGGCTGGGAGGAGAGGATGTTGCTGGAATATGTGTAGTCAGCAGTGTGTGCAGGTCGGGGCACATGTGTGTGTGTGTCAGCACATGTGTGTGTGCTCAGTAGCATGTGTGTCTCTATGGGGAGATACATGTGTGCATGTCTATGTGCATTTCCAAGCCGGCGCTGCACACCTGTGAGACTGCAGCAGCCCTTTGCTGCAGCGTTTCTCAGTGTGTGCAGCCTAATGAGCCAGCACAGCATAGTTAATTGAGAGGACAGACAAGCAGAGCTCATCATTAAGGAAAGCACTGCAGCAGGTACCAGTGACAAGATGCTGCCTGTCCCCCCAGGCTGATGGCAGCCCCTGCGGGAGACAGTAACAGCCTGAGTCCCCAGGAAAGACAGCTGAGAGCATCCCACATGCTGCAACCCTTGCCCAGGGCTGGCTCCATTAGCAAAAGCAGCCAGGGAGTGGGAATTGCTGCTGCCTGCATGGAGGAATAAATCTGCCACCCCCAGCAGGACAGGGCTGTACCCTGCCCACAGCCCTGTTGGCACTTTCTACAAGGAACATGTTGCTGCTGACACACATTTGTGCAGCATGACGATGCCCTGGCAGCCAAAGCTGTTCCCTCAGCTCCCATCATTAGGTTCCAGAGTGAACACACAGCAGAGGGGGCAGAGAAGCTGGCTCCCAGGAGCATGGTGAATCTGTGCCAACAGCCCACAAGTATGAGGAGCCTTGCTCAAGGCTGTCAGATTCTGGCTAGAGAAGCTCAGAGAACTGGAAAGGAGCCTTTACTGCCTCCATAGCAAGGGGTTCCCACATTCTACCTCCCTCTTCTGCTCTCTTCCTGGCCATGACTCTCTCTGGGGGACCATGTCCCCACAAGACATGTCCACAGAACCCCATCAGGAGCCACTGCTGTGGGCATGTCCATCTCGAGGGCTGGCAATGTGTTGTTCTGCCCCTTCCAGTAAGTGTTCACTCTGGAACCTAATGACGGGGCAGGAGCCTGTCCTGCAGGGAGGAAAGCACCCTACTGGAGTAGAGCCTATTGCTGCACCCCCTCCCTTCCACCACTACAGTCCCCCCAGCCCTGCTGCCCCTGCCCTGGCCACTAGCACTGCAGGCAGAATAAAACCCTTCTGGAGTGAGCATCCCCCAGGCTAGATTCACCTCCCAGTCCAACAAGGGGCTCATTCAGTAGCTGTTGGACTCCCTTTATGGGGACTGGAGTGGTTTTGAGTTGATAAACTTACAGCAGACACATCCCTAATTAAGCTCATTAGTTCTTTATGACAAACAACATATGTGCCGGGCCTGGTGCCTCAGGTGGCCATGTGCCCTCCAGTACCCATGCAGCCCATGGTGCAGCACAGGCAGAACAGGCAGCCCTGCATCTGCACCGGGGTCTGCCACCTCTTCCTGAAAAGGATCTTCAACCTCATGGCTTCGCTGACCCTCCAAACCCTAATATTAATCTTGGGTTTCTCCTCTGGGCCTGAGCAGGGTGAGCAGGCAGGGGGCTGGATTGCACAAGGCTGCTGAGGCTTTGCTGGTGCTATGGGAGCCCTGTTCTCCCATGAGGTCTGGGGCAGCATGAGAGGGACCTACGATCTCTTGAGGGCCTGGAGCTGAAGAGATGATGGAGACCAGCAGCTCTGTATTCTCCATGGGGAGAAATGCAGGGATGGCAATGTAACCTGCTGTTGGGTGTGGGACCCTCAGGGGTACCCAGGGCCTCTCGCCCACACCAGGATGGTTTCTTTTTCCATCATCTGGCTGGTAGCTGAAGATATCCATCCATCCATCCATCCGTCCATCCATCCATCCATCCATCCACCCACACATCCATTCACCAACTCGCCCCTACTCATCCTTGCCTTCAACCCTCCTTCTCCCCATCTATCCACCAGCCATCCTTTCTATCACCCCTGCCTCATAACCCCACCATCCACCCTTGTTTTCATCCCTCCTTCTGCCCATCTATTTGCTCTCCCTAAGCTCAGGCCACTCATTACCTGCCCCCCCTCCCCTGCTCATTAATTATCATCCCACGTCTAACAGGGTGCAGGGAGGACACCCGCTCACTCCCTCCCTCACAGCCTAAGCCAGCCCCTGCGCTTCTTATCTCCACAGTCCCACCTTGCTGGCAGAGGAGCAAGGCAGGACGCCGCATCCCTGGGGAGCGCGAGCGAAGCGACAGCGAAATCGCAGCGGCAAGGAGAAATTACCTTGCCTGAATTTTAAAAACTTCTCGCCGAGGTTGCCGTGGTAACTGAAAGGTGCATCACGTTGCTCTGACAACCCCGAAACTGCCAGGGTTTTGCCTGGCGGGCTCCAGAGCGGCAAGCTTTGGGGAGGGATGCTCAGTGTGGTGGGGAGGGGGATGTTCAGTCCCAAGCACAAAGACCCATCCGCTGAGATGGAGATAATCCCCTTCCCATAGCTCCCAGCTCCCTCACCATCATTTCCAACCCCTCCCCTTCCATCTCTCCTGAGAAGTGCTGGAAGAAGAGGATGGAGGGGCTTGAAGCCCAACCATGCAGTTCCCTATGAAGGTGGCAGGGAGGTGGGACAGGCTCCTAGCTGGTCCACCCTGCTGCGGCCATCCCTGGCACCAGACAGGAGATGGTGGGAACCCTAGCCAGCAGCCTGGGCACCCTTCCTGCACCCTGCTAGGGGGATGTGGTGCACCCAGCACGCCTTTGGGAGCCCAGCATGGCTATGGGCTCCAAGCCCTGGGGCAAGTGGCAGCAGCATTGTCCCAGCCCGTGTAAATCACTCTGCCACGGATATAGCCCCAGTGTGTTGAAAAATAGCAGGTGACTCACTGATAGCAAAGGGTCCAAAATAGCCCCTCCGGAGCACTCCTAAAATTAGTCTTCCTCCCTGGAGGTCCCGGCCACTGTGTCCTTGCCAGGGCACAGCCGCTGTGTTGAGCCCTCCTGGCTGCTGCCACTGCCAGGGCTTGGGAGCACACAGCCGCCTTCACTGCTCCTATCCCACTGGGATCCTCCCAAAACCCACTGATCGTGCATCTTCAAGCAGATCTGGGTGGCTTCTTTTTGGGATGCCCCATGCCTGCAGCCCCAGGCACCATAAAACAGCTTAAGAACCCACAACTTGTGGGCTACAAAGGGATTGCCCCCATCTGCTCCCTTTGCCTGGATTTTAGCTTGGTGAACTGGTGGATCAGGTGTTTTCCAGAGAAAGTGAATCCTCTGGAATTCATGTTTTCTGGTACCAGCTCACCGTCTTGCCACCCTCATGCAGCAGGGCAGCACCCGCCTGCCTGCTCCCACCCGCTGCCTGTGTGGGTCCAGGGGACACACACGGAGGGACCCTGGGAGCAGCATCCGCCCTGCTGCCATGGCCAGGAGCGCTTTCCAAGCTGAGCCATTCCTCCTGCCCGGGTGAGCAGTACCCAGTTAATTAGAGGAAGGGATGAATAATTCCTTTTTATAATGCACCGTCGCGTGGCAGATGCCGTCTGCCTCGTCTCGGCGTGCGGGAGCCCGCGTTATTCTGCTCTCTGCAGAGTTATTTATACACTGGGACATTTTTCAAAGCGCTGCTTTGATGGTCTTCCACTGGCTCGGAAAAAAAAGTAGTCCATCCCAAAATAACCCAAGTGAAAGTCACAGCTCTTCATTACCGATATCTTCAACCAGGGGGCCAGAGAACAAAAATCCAACACACTCTTCCCATCAAATCCGCCCTTTTCAAATGCATTTCAAATGGGTTCAAACCACACCTCAGCGGCTAGACGAGTGCTAATGATGCTGCAGGCACATCCTACCCTGATTAGGGCTGGGAGAGGGATGGAGCTGGGGGTGGTGGGCTTTAAGCATCTTCCAGAGCCCACGGATGCTTTGGGGTGCCCAGGACAAGGTCAGGGACTATGGTGGGGTATGCTGAGGGAAATGCATTCCCCCCTCTTGCCTGGCTTTTCCTGCTGCAGGAAGCAGTTTCTCTCCCAAAACCAGGATTTAGAGGAGGGGAACGAGCACCAAATTATTTTATCCAAGGAACTGGGAGCACAAAATCCCCAGCCCCAATTTCCCCCCGCACCTCGCGTGCCCCTCGGGTCTGGTTGTATTAAAGGGAAAAAAAAGGGAAAGGTGAAAAAGCGATGTTTGTAGGTGGTGACAAATCCCTGCGAAATCGCTTCTGACAGGAATCCGTCTCCCATCCAAGCCCCTTCCCAGTGCCTTCCCCGGCCTGGCAAAGGGCCCGAGCTGCTCCCCCTGCTCTGCCCATGGGGGCTGCAGGGCTGGGGCCAGTGGGTGTCTCCCAGAGCAGCACAGGGGGCTCGGGCCTCCCCACATCATCTAGGCTGGGTGTCCACCCGCTGCCTCCGCAGCGCCTCCAAACCCACCGCGCTCAGCAAGGGGCCTGAGTGCTTTGGTGGGGCTGGTTGGCTGTGGGGCGTGTTGAGCTGGACCAGGCACCACCTGCACCCATCACTACCTAACAGGACCCCCAGCACTGCATGGCACCTCAGCAGCCACCCATCCTTCTATCAATCATGATCTGCATTTCAATCACACACACTGATCCCCCTCACCAGCCCTGTGGGAAGAAGACTATGGGATACAGGGATTCCTCCCAGAACAAGGTGTGCACTGCACCCTAGAAAAAAGGTAAACTGGGGCACCCTGGGACACATGCCAAACTCATTGGGTGTAAAACACCCTTGGGGGCTCAGCTTGCCGCTGGATCTCAGGGCCCTGCCTGCATCAAGCCCAGCACTGCCTTGGCCCAACAGACCAGCGTGTCTGCCAGGTGATGGACAACTCTGCTGGCAGCAGGGAAGACTCCCTGCCAAGGAAACCATTTATTTACCCTCCCAATCCTCCTGTTCCAGCATTTCTGCACCGCAAGCCTGGAGCACCTTCCCTGGGAGAGCCCAGCGCTGGAAATGCCCCAGTGCCCAGGACAGGGTGAGCTGCCTGCACGGCACAGCCCAGGGGCTGCACTCAGGCTGGCACCCAGCCAGCTGCCTGGCAGGGATAACGTGCCAGTGTGGCCACAGGTCCCAAGGATGCCGGCTCCCATCTGCTTTTGGTTTCTTCCAACAGCACCAGAACCCCCAGCTCCACCCCCCGGGGCTGCAAATTGGGTCCACATTGCTGCAAATGGCAAGTCAATTAAAATCAGGGTTTTTTCTACCCCAGCAGGGAACCATGTGGTTCCCAATCCAGAAACAGGCTCTTGGTCAAAATAGCATCGGGTGGAGCAGGCGAGGGATGAGGGACAGGCTTCCCCTTCCTCATCCACACTGGTCCTGCAGGGATGGGTGGGGAGATCAACCAGGATGACACAGCCACCCACCCAGGGTCACAAAGGGTCTGTGCCATGGGGCAGGAGGGTGCTTGGAATGGCACAGTGCAGGATGCCATCATCTCTGGAGAAGGAGCTACCTTTGTGCACACCCCACACCATCTGCCCTTCTCCTGCCCTTTGCGCAGCCCCCTAGCAAACAGGGGCTGCTGTGGGGCTGCAGTGGTACCCGCTACACACCGGCAGGATGTTGCACTGTGGCCTGCCTGTCCTCCCTGCCACAGACCCACAGCTGAGGCCAAAGCAGGGTGGCTATGGCATATTCAGGTGAAATCATTTACGGAGGGAAGGGAAAACTATTCCAGAGCAATTCCAAAGCAGTTCAGATATATTTAGTGGCTCAGGGAAGGACAGACCAACAGGGTGGGGAAGTGAAAGGGAAGCAGCCATGTTAACTCCTCTGTGGTGGAGCTGGAGAGGGAAGCAAACACACACATATATGGGTGCAAAGTGCACATGTAGGCACATACGCACTCACATGCATGCACAGACACACAGGCAGCTGCGCAAGCACATACCGATGCACAAACGCGCACACACATGTGCCTGTGCCCCCCCATCCCAGGCTCCCCACTGCAGCAGCAAAACCCACCTCACATTTCAGGCAACCCTGATATAAACCCCACAGAGTTGTGGGTGCCTGGCTTTGGCCAGCACTCAGCACACACATGGGCCACAGCTCTACCCAGGACCTGTCCTGCCAGCATGGCAAGGACAGATCACAGGAGGGCAAACACAATCCACACCAAGCCCTGGCACCCAGCTGAGCTCCTTGAGTGCGTGTTGCTGCATTGAGTGCTCCAGACCAGTGCCTGCATCCCGGAGTCTCTGGCAGCCCTGAGCAGCAGCACAGGGATGTTTTCCTGCCTGCAGGCAGTGTTTCAGCGCCCTGGAAGCTGCCAAGCGAGGCAGGCCTGGGGCTGGCCACGAAGAGTGCTGGGCTCCACTATGGGCTGGTAACTCCAGCGATTCGGGAATGCTCAGGAGAGAGGCTGTTCATGCCAACGACTTGGCTGGTTTCCTGGCCTCAATTAGCGCGCAGGAGCTCGGATGCTTGGAAGGCCTCCTGGAAAGCCAGAACACAGCAGCCTCTGGAATCTGAATATTAATAACGCTGAAAAGCCAGTCAGAAAAATCCCAAACCTTAAAATTAGTCCCAAAAAGACCTTGAACTGCCTGAAGGAGCTGCAGCCTGGTTGGTGCTGAGGCCCTGGAGGTCACCGTGCAGCTGGACCATGCCTGCAAGGAGCCACAGGCAGCAGCCCGGCTCTCATCCCTGGTGGGACCTGCTTCAGCCCCATCTGGCATTTTGGATGGCCCAGCACCCTCCTGGGGCAACCTGCATTAGGATCAGGCTGCAAGGAGCAGCAGCTCCCTTGGCTGCTGGGCCCCAGCAGGACGGGTGCCCAATGGAGCTCCCTTCTGCTCCCAGAGGGTCCCCCCCAGCGTGCTTGGGGGGCTGGCCCCATCCCACAGCTTCCCAACCCCCAAGGAAAGTCCCTGGGGAGGCAGGGACACCGTGTCCCTCTGAAGGCAGTGGGTCACAACACATTCTGTCACGAACAGCCGCATTGTGCTGCCTGAATTAGAGGCACGGGTGCTGGCAGGCAGTGCCTCCATGCCCTGCTCCATGCCTGGGAGCGGGTGGGCTGCGTCACTGCTGTGCCCCTTCCCCCAGCAGCAGCACCTGCCCCAGGAAGGGGGCTTTGACCCATCCACCATGGGAGGGGCTGTGACCCCAGGACCCCCATTAAAGCCTTGCCCCAGGATCATGCCCCGCTCCAAGCACCCCTCTCCAGCAGTTATCCCCTCAAGCAGACAGTGAGGGACTCTGTGCCCCCACAGCTCGCTCCTGGCTCTGCACCACAGCCATTCTGCTGGCACTGGGGCAGCATTTGCCGCAGCAGGGTGCTGGAAAGCTACAGGAGCTGGCTGGAGCCAGGAGAAGGCTATGCTGTGCCCACCGCAGGCAGGCCCCCCTCTCGCCTGAGGCATTGCCGTGCCAGGAGGATGCATTGTGAAGGTGATCGATGGGCTAGGGAGAAGCTGAGCTGCACAAATGCACTTTATCAACCCATCGAGCCCATCTCCTGGGAACCAGCATCCCTGGTTACAGCCCAGAGCAGCAAAGCACTTTGCCATGCTGCCAGCCAGGACACACAGGGAAGTGGGGAAGGCTGCCGCAGAGACCCCGCCGCCGTGCACCAGCCCTGTCTCCCTCTACCATCATCCTGAAGGGGAGAAACTGAGGCAGAGACCTGCCACTTGGATTGTTTCAACCCACCCGGTTTCCTCCGTGGAGCTGAAGTGAGGATGCTGCATCCCGGTCGCCAGCCTTGCGCCCGCTCTTCCCCCAGCCTGGCACAGCAACTTCGGGCTCCAGGGGCTCACGAGTCCCGCGCGACATACCTCTCCTGCCTGGGTCCCCACACGCAGGGCAGCCCCTGGGCAGGATGACCGCCGGGCCGCGCCTGCCACCTGGTGGCACTGCCCGGCACACGAGCAGCGACACGTCCCCGCTCCCGTCCCCCAGCACCGGTCACACATGCTGCGACACCCGAGGCAAAGAGGGCCTCCCAGCCCCAGCTCACCCCGCGCCAGGCAGCCCTCGAAGATTCGGTAGGAGACCCGTGCCACAAGGCCCAGGGGTAGACCTGGCAGCTAGCAGAACACAGGTCACTGCACCCTGGAAAGCAGTTGCCAGGAGCCAGCCTCAACCCTTAGAAGGACCTTGCACAAGACAGGGCTGCAGAGCAGTTCCTGCTCCATCCTAAACCAGTGCATGTGCACCTGTAGCGCTACCTGGCACAAGGAAGGCTGAACAAGCCTCATAGCCAAAGGCAGCAGTAAAGGTAGAGGCCAGGGCAGAGCACTTCCCTACTCACCTTGGCTCTTGGGTAACATCTGAGACACCAGCACAGGCAGAGGAGAAACCCAAAGATAGCAGCTGAACAGAAAGAAACCTCTGAGAGGAGGTGGTTTGCACACACTCCCTACACCTGGCACAGAACCTCCCCCCACCAAGTGCCACTGAGGCTGCACCCTCTCCTCAGCCCACTACCCACCAGAGGACTGGCTGAACACCCAGGGTCTCCTGAGCAGGTACTGGAACCTGCAGAAGACATTTCTGCTAGTCCTCTCGGGCTCCCGTAGCTGTGGCAGGAATGGCTGTAAGATCTGGTCCTCCAGCACCCAGCATTCATGCTGGAGCTACAAGAAAGGTACTGTGAACAAGGCATGGCATACTCAGGGATGAAAGGTGAGCAGAGCACCAGATGGAGGAGAGAGAATTTGGGACGAAGTCTCATCAACGAAGAGTAAGAACCACAGAAAGGACAAGCAGCACTGGCAACTGAATTCTTCATTCACAGAGAAACAGAAATAGGGTAATTTTTGGATGTATTTCTTTTGGAAATGAGCCAAACTGGCAACTAGAATTAAAGTCTTCAAAAAGTCTATACAAAGATGTATCATACAAAATGTACAGCAAAGTTCTCAAAAAAAAAAAAAAAAAGAAAATCCAACCAAAAAACCAACCCAGACAGACAATACAACAAAAGGAGAGCAGACGGCGTGAAACCACAGCGAACAGGTCCTGTGCCTGCTCTGGGGGCAGAGCAGCACCTGGGCAACACGCTCCAACACACAATACGTTACACTATGTACAGCGCACCATACAAAAACCCGCATCCCCTTTGGTCTAACCAGGAGCTCTCCAGCATGAAGTCGAGGCAGTTCAAACAGTCTGCTCATGGAAGTATTACATGCCGAGAGGGGGGGGGGGGGAAGAAACAAGTATGAAATGGTCAACTTTAAACCAGAACAAGAATACAGCCAGGCCACCAAGGCGACAGGGGTTAACGGTCAGTATTGGCTAACAAGTGCGTACTCTGCAGGCCAGTTACTCCATCTCCGTGAAGCGAGCAAACATGGCTTTCCGCACTGCATCTTTGTAGGAATCTGCAGTGGACACACCATAGGAGCTGCCCTTGGCTCCCAAACCAGCTCCTCTCATTCGTACTTGGGCCTGCAAGGGAAAGGACACATGCTTCAGCTCTGCAAGACGCCACGCTGCCACACAGGACTCCACAGAATACATCAGCCCAGTCAGCTTGTGGTGCTCTGCAGAGATGCCCAACAGGCATCAGAACGTAACACTGCATATACACTGTCCCACACCACTCCAACAGCAACTAGAATGAAGCTGCTCAGAACAAGATCAAGCCTGAGTAGGCTTCAAAGCCCAGGAAAGCCACTGGCTCAAAGGAGGGCCAGCCCACCCCAAGCAGCACTAGAGCACACAGCTCAGGTGCCACAGTGCTGTCACAGCACCTCAGGGTAGACTTCCGATGGAAGGAAGCACAGCCCTATGGATGGCAGTTTCTTCTACAAGAGAGCTTCAGCAGCAAGCGCTTCTGGATATAAAAGGCACCAAGCCTCATAGGAAAACACCCATCTCTACTTACCTCAATGGGTGCTGTGATGCCCTGACATTTTCTTCCCAAGCCTGAGCCTTCCCTCCAGCCCATGGCCTGCAGCATCTTGTTGCCTATATTACTGTTGTCAAGACCATCTTTGGTGGGCTGCTCATAATTACTGCAGGAAGAAGAGATGAGTTAACCAAATGGTTCATGGTGTATTGAAGCTATGACCGAGGACCTGTCAGCTACATACACTGTGCCGGCGTCATAGACCTTCTTGCGCTTCGGCTCAGGTGGCTCCGGGATGCCGTACTTCTCCCGCCTCTCAGCTGCTCTATCTCTGTATTTCATCTGCATGAGGTAATCAGATTTAGTACTGATTTAAAGACACTTTTGTTCATCTTTTGAGCTATGCAAGTAGGCCAAGTGCCTGCTACTATAAAAAGCTGCTCATCACAGCCTGATGAAACACAGCTTGACTACCACAGAAAGGAGAACCTCAAAGGCAAGTCCCTGGAACATAGGGAGCCTGCACTGAGGTAGGAAAAGCCCATCTCAACTGTGCACTGCCATGTGAAGGTTTCTGGTCCCAGTATGGCTGCCCAGAACTGGAGGTGGAGGGATCCTTCCCTGCTAAATGGTACCTGGGGCATACGGGGCACTTCTTTCCAGGACAGCTCTGAACCTTGACCCAAGAAGGGGCTGCCTTACAAGGATTATCTTGAGTGACTTGTCAGGATAAGGAGAGCTCAACGTATTATCTGTGCAGGTTTTCCATTAGCGACTCATCTGCTCAATCTTACCACTGACCTCTCTCTCACGCAGCTCCAAGGCTTCAAGCTCCTGCTCTGAAAGCTTTGATCTCCTGTAGATATCCATGTTTTGCTGCAACAAAGAGATTCACATTAACATGAAACGCATGACAGCTCTTTTTACGTAAGCAGCTGACTTCTAGGAGAGAACAATCCACCTGCAACCATTTCTGTCTTAAGAGAAACCCTTTTCCAAACAGCAGCGTGCACCATGGCTTTGGTTTACACACCAAGTTATGGCAACCAAGTACCTTCCTGATAGCAGAGAGCAACTACCTTGTGCAAGTCAGACAACTGCTGGTGCCGAATCAGAGCATCTTTGTTTGGAAACTGCCTTCTACACAGCAGACAGGCCATCTTCTTCCAGTCAGTCAGCTTCTCTTCTTCATTCTCCATTCTTTCCAGCAAGTCCTCATCATTATCACTGTCACCACTGTAGGCAGCCACAAGGCCACGCTGGAAAGGGAAGGGTAGTGTTAAGATACATGCAACAGTGTTCCACAGTCTGGAGAGCCCAGAAAGAGAACACAAGAGCTGATACATACGTGCTGCACAGGATGGGGCAGCATTCTCTCATTAGTAAGGATGAAATGCAACTCAAAAGAACCACATACTACCGTGGTCCAAGAGTTAGCTCCCACCAGCCAAACAGTAACTTAAGCACAGTCTTTCTAGAAGCCTCAAGACCTCAACTGAGCTCTTGAGGCTAGAAGACACTGCAGCTCTTATCAGCATATCTCCGTCACCCGATATAATGCATCTGCACTGGACCACTGCAACCTCTACCACCATATCTTGTGCAGATGATGCTGTGGAAATTCAGTTGGAAAGGCGGTATCTGCTTGACTGCCTGTAAAATGCTTTACCAGTAACTTTTGGGAATACCTCTGCCATGTACCTCACGCTCACCTTCAGCGGATTTTCATCATCCCCATTTTTCAACACCTCTGGCAAGATCTGCTGCCTCTCAGAAAGAGCTCCCTGGAGGAGACAAGAATGCCATAAGCACTGAGCTCTCCGCCACCCCACACCCCCTGTACGCCTCTGCCAGCACCTTTACCTTCTTCTCAAAGAGGGCAAAGCCTGCATCTGCAGCAGCTGACTCTTTCCTCTCCTCCTCCCGGGTACTCAGTGGCTGGAAGCTGTTCTTGAAGTTTTCTTTCTGCTTGTTCAAACTTTTTGCCCAGCGCTCCATATCTTTAGCAATCTGAAATGCAGAGTGATTTGCTCAAACAGCTCCCCTCACAGCTATCAATCTCCTATGACAGAGATTCAATCTTGCATACAGTTTCCAGAACAAGTCAACCCACTACCTTTTATTTTTAAATCACAGGACACTGGATGTAGTGCAGCTGCTTTCCCTGTATACAGTGTTCAAAGATACCGCAGCTTGCTTGGTTTACTGCAGGAACCCTTCTTTATCAATCTAATCCTCTAAGTGACGGCTCAGTTATACTCCCACTGCTTCTGGCATGATTCCATATGCATTCCTCCTATGCAGAGCTTATTTCTGCACTGAAGCCTTGCCAACTCCTCCTCTCCTCAGCCCTCTACAACGCCTGTGAATTGCAGCCACACACTGCACCAAATAACCTAGCATTTCCTTTGTCATGGAAAAGGAGAACTATTATCCCACAGAAGACTTTAGCCCTGTTACAATCCCATCTTGTCTTACCTGTTGTGCTGTTTTACTTTTAGGCTTCTCTTTCTTCTCCTTCACTTCTTTGGTGGTGGTTGTGGTAGCTGTTTGTTGGTATGTGATACCTTCTGCAGCAGGCATGTAGGTCTCCTTTTCACCATCCCAGTAAAGGTACTGCTGGGTTAAGGCATTGTAGTAATACTGCCAGAGGAGAAGACAGTTACATAGTTAAACACCTCATCCAAGCATCCAAGTAAGAACACAAGCAAGCTGTCTTATACACGCTACCACATCAAATGCGAAGGTATTTTGGAGTCCAAACAAGCTTTGCAGACTCCATAAAGGAGAGAACAGGCATGAAGTGGCTGAGGCCTCTGTCCCCTAACACAGACATTTTGCCCAACAGCACTATGGAGAAGTTTTTGCCCCTCCCAAGAGACAACCCACCAGAGCCCAGAGGTGGGTGCACTCTGTTGGGCACTCTCCAATGGAATAGCTCAATTACAGTGTCTGTGACAACAGCTGATCCTGTATGAGCCAAACTGGGAAGAAAATTAAGGAAAGGAGAGAAAAAAAATACAAAACTGCGCCAGAAAGAAGTCCCAGTTCCATGCACACTGATGAGTTACCTGCTACATGCAGTATTTTGTGCACCACGAAAGTGAACTTCACTTGTATGATGAGAGACAGGAAACTAATGGACCTTTAATAGTTAAGATAGATGGGAAGAAATTGCTTACCTGGGAATTAGGATCATAGTAGAGACCTGTTATAGGATCATAATAATATCCTGAAGATTCATCATACTGGTAGGTGGACGTGTCAGGGACAGCTGTAAAAAAATTGAAGTGTGAGACATGGTTGTTCCAGTCAAATTCAAACAGTATCTTTCCACATTTCAAGTACAATTCTGAGATTATCAGCTGCTATGACAGCAGCCATGTCTGTTAAGGGGCTCTTCATCACCCATGCAGATCACACTCTCCAGGGACAGTTCCACCACTGGAGCACTCAGTCAAAGCCAGGTCTCTCTCTTGCTACAGTGACAGATACCCGTACCCTTTTCCCAGGAGTAACTCCGCTGCTTACCGTACTTGGTTCCAGGGACTACTCCAGTCGGGGGAGCTGTTTGTGACTGAGTGCTAGTGGTGGGTGGTGCTGATTGTGTCTAGAAAAAACAAAACCAGGAAATCTTAACTAGAAAAATCTATCACAGAGGCACAAGAAAACAAGGACAGTGAGCCAAGCCCAAGCCCACATCATACATACAAAAGCTACTGCCTCTTCGCCAGCACTCACCTTTGAAGAACAAAACCATCACAGAAACGAAATGACAAGTGACTTATGAGGACAAGCACTGTGACTAACCCATGAAGCTTTGCTGTACCACCCACTTTAAAGAGCAAAGGCAACAGCTAAGCCAGATATCCCACATAACCGTGGCATGAAAAGCAAGGAGCAAATAGCACTGTAATTACCGGAGAGTCAGGTGAGTTTGTCTGTTGATTGTATAACTGAGGACTCTGGGACACAACTGCAGCTGTGGTGGTAGTGACCGGAGCTCCTGCCAACAGAGGGCAACAATGGATAAGCCAACTAATTTGTAAAACACGGTACTTTATCCTACAGCTAAAATTCCTTTGTTTACAGTTTTCAGCTCCTAATTCCAGCTCCAGCAGCCAAACAAGTCAATAACCGTTCAAAAGGAGACAGATACACAGCAGGTATTTTCTATCCAGACAAGGGTTTCCTTTTCAGGACACAATATTCTGCTCTAAAGTCAGTGATTCCTGGCCTCTGACAGCAGCCAGCACTGAAGACTTGTCTACAACTGCTTACACAGCTCTCACAAGTTCAAAGTTTTGTCACTAATCTAAAACAGATCCGTAACAGCTCTCTAGTAACATGCGCTCTTTCAGACATCCTGAGAGCAAAATGAGCCAAGTCTCCCTTTACATAATAAAGTAACCTGAAGGCTAAGGTAAAATACCACTGTTGCAAAATTATCCCTACACACAGCATCTCCCATATACTGGAAGTACTACCTGATATGGTAGCTGTGTCTGAGTCCAACACTCCTCCTTGATTTTGGTAGTACTGCTGATAATCCTGGGAGTACTGCAGTGGGAAATGAGTGACAATGCAAGATGAGCAGATACATGAATTACAATACCCTATGGGCTGGTTAAAGCACAACTGCCACTACTAACCTGAGCATACTGTGTGTAGCCCTCCTGTCCTGACTGGACGTAGCTGTAGTCAAGGCTGTTGCCTTCTCCAGTCTGTGGCTGAAATTTGAGCAGGTAGTTTTTGTCAGAGACAGGAAAGTTACTGCATTTAAGTATTTTAACACTCTTTAGGATCCAGCCTGTCAGAGCAGATCTGTCAAAGCAGCTTTGGTCAGTTCAACCAAGTAGCCGGCAGTGAAATGATATGCTCTATGTTTTAATTTTCAGCAAAGCAAGACTGTAAGTAACAGCCTCCAAGTCCTACCTGTGTGGAGGACCACTGAGCTGCAGCTATGGCTGTGCTTGCCACTGAGAAGGCACTGACTCTATTGCCATCTGGGAGCAGCAGGTCTCTGTAAGCACAAAAAACACCCATCTGAGTAAACACTGCTTTTTCCTGAAGCGTCTCCCTGTGCAATGAGGTGGAGTCTGCCCTTACACATGGATTTCTTGGCAGTTACAAAGCATTCTGATTGTAATGAATGAGCCAAAGCATTGTCTAGCAAGTAAAGGGATTTAGGTTCATTGTTATACAGTCAATAACAAGTCACAGGGTCTCCCAAGTAAACAAGTGTGCTGTGTACACAAGCAGTTATGAACTTAATCTTCACAGGTCTGGTAATGGGCGGTAGGAAATGCTCCTTTCACTGTCCTCATGCGCAGTGAGAAGTGGGACACATGCAACACAAGGAACCTACAGGAAGCAAAGCTTTGGAGTGACAGTAATCTCAAGAAAAGCATGGGTGTACTCCAAAATAATCAAGTATCACAACTCACTTTCTGGCACTCTTTGCAAAGTCAACACCAATCGTTTTGCCATCAATTTTTAACGGAGGCTGAAGGCTTTGTAAAATCTGCAGCAGTTGAGAAGCATCCTATAAAGAGAAATACTCATTACTATACCACCAATAATAACGATAAGGGAAATAACAAGGGAAGAGAATACAATCACCACTCGCCAATCGAACAGAGCGAGCTAGCCCCTTCCGCGTATCTCCCAGCTTACATCCTGGACATGACGTGCTATGGTATGGAATACCTCTTTGGCTAGTTTGGGTCAGGTGTCCTGCCTCTGCTTC
>WYDI02042792.1:0-28055 GCA_009867235.2 Psittacus erithacus
GTTATACCTTAGTTACTGGACTGTTCTTATCTCAACCCGTGGGAGTTACATTCTTTTGATTCTCTTCCCCATCCCTCTGGGAGCTGAGGGAAGAAGGGGTGGAGGGTGAGTGAGTGGGCTGCATGGCAAGCCTTAAACCATGACAGTTGGTCATGCTGCTCACAGAGGTTCATCTGTGTTTTTGTCAAATTTCTCTGTTCTGGCAGATTATCCTTGAAGTGAATGGAGGGTTGTACTAAATGTGCCATCATGAACACTGGCAGTTCAGTTTCCATTTTCTGGGAAATGGCATATGAATGTGACGTTTAGCAATGGGAGGAAAAGATCTGGAGAAGAGCAAAGTTGAAAGGTGTAACATTGCTCCCTCAGAGCCTGCAAGCTCCAGAAGATAAAAAATTTAGACCAGAGTTTCTAAGTAGACAGAATGAGACTGTGCTGCTACCCTCCATAATCTGATCCTCCAAGTTTCTTTTAATCATCCTAGAAATAATATGCAGATTTGGGTTTTAGCAGGACTTCCAAGTACTGTCAAACTGAATCGATGCTTGCATTAAAAATCCTTCTTTATAGAGACTTATTCCTGAGAGAGAGTGTTTGTGCAGAGAAAGTGCTGCTTCTGAGAAAGTCCTGGCTCATCTCTGGCCCATACCAGACAGGATACTGGAAAAATTACACGGTTATAGTATGAAGAAGTAAGTCTAAAGAGAGTCATAAGTCAGCAACTAAGATTTCAAACTTTAAAATGAGCTGAAAAACAAGTTAGCTACTGAAAGTTTCCTTTATAAATGCTCACCAGCATGTGGTGATACCTCCTTTTCTTGCTGTCTGTAAGTAATGGTATAAATGAGCTATAAACTGTGACCCTTTGTTCTCTTTTTGTGCTCCTCCAGCCTTGTTGTATACACAGGGGTGAGACTCCTTTCTGAGACGTCAGTGCTCGAGAAAGTCTGGGTAAGGAAGCTTCTATTCCACATTTTTACCAACATAATTTGTTTCATTTCTCAGAGGTTCCCCACCAGAGCGAGATGCAGGCTTCGCTGTACAGCTGCATCTGAAGTGCAAGTGCTTATTTGATGTTACATACTAGCAAGCTGTAATAATGCCCTACCTCCTGCTATCGGTTTGCACTTAGCCTCGTTTAGGAGACCAACTTTTGAACCCTTATTTGATTTCTATCTGTACAGCCACCTTGGGTAGGACTGTTCTCAACGCATAAGTAACAGCTCAGTGTACAGGGCTGTAAGGGAGTTTTTAATGCTACTACTGTAAGTCCTCTCGCTGTTTGGAATAAATTTTTATTTTTTTTTTTTGTATAATTGCTTTATAATTTTTATATATAGTTATGGTGTGTATAGGTTGTCTATCATATATTGTTATACATTTTTAAATTAGTGAAAAATTAGTGTACTTGAACATTACACAAATTATTTTTGATCTATAAAGAGGACCCATGGTGCGGAAGACTATGCTATTTTAAGTAACATTGGTGTCTGATGTGAAAGGCAAGCTTAGATCTTTTCAGTGAGGAACTTGAGTTTGAATAAAGTATTTAACAATGAAAAAGAATGGCATAGCCCTTAAAATTTTCCCTCTATTTCTGGACGAACTTCAAACTGAAATAAATGCCTAGTCTGGTGTCCAGGGCAAAGGGAAGTGCCTGTTCAGGGCTCACTGACTAGCTGAAGGGATCTGCTATAGCCTTGCTTTCTGTGTAGTAGAGATGCTGAGAAATGCAGTTCGTCTTTGAATGCCCTTTAAGCTGCTCTGGTTTGCACTGGAAGATGGCCTCAAACAGTCATGGGACAAGGAAAAGGTCTTACCTTTGCTCCCCTGCATCCTGAGGGTGGTATGTACATCAGCACTCTCTTCCTAGGCACAGCAAGGAAGAAGAAGCAGCCTGGTGCCTGTCTTGCACCATTTTGGTTCTCCTTTGTTTTCTCTGTATTTTTAGCTCCCAGTTCTTTTTCTTGGTTTGTTTCTTGTAGCAGTCTATTGCTCACTTTTTCCTGCTGCACTTTCAGTTTCCCTTGCAGGTTCATTAAAGCTGCCCACATGAATGCTGTGAGAAGACACAAAGCTCCCTCTGACCCTTTGAATATCTCAAGGCAGCAACTAGCAAGAGAAGGGGAACTTGTACCCACACCTCCAGCCTTCAAATTGCTATGGCTTTGTCCGGCAAACAGGGACACACCTTTTGAGCAAGAGGTCTCAGTGCAGCACTGGGCCCTTCACAGGACAGGGCTTCTGCTGAAGCCCAGGAGGCTATTTGAAGACAACATAGTTGCTTATACCTTGGATGTCACTGGGACAAATTCTCATCCAAGCATAGTGAGATATTTTGCCACACGATGTTAAGTGTAGGTATCTAAGCAATAAATTGCAGCACACTCCTAGCAGAAAACTGAGCAAGCTGATACCCAGGCTTGCACAGGGAAGAAAATTTCAGAGAGGCTGTTGCCATGTGTTTGAGACAGGCTATTGGAAGCTTGGAATGGTGGTGTGTCAATAGCTTAACTTGAGCACTGTGGCTCGATGGGCTACAGTGTGCAGGGAAACGGGAAGATGACGAAATGCATGTTCATGCAGTGGGATTGTGTATTTGTTTAGACAAGAGCAAGTCACCTTAGAAAAGTGCCACCACACAATCCACTGCACACAGTCACACATACAAAACTGTTGGCTCAGGTGCCCTAAAGTGAAAGGACAGTTGAGAACATTATGATAGGTAAATAGCATAATTTTCCCTAATATTTGGGCTAGTTGTTGTTTGCTTTCCTACTTGGAGCACTCGGGGCTCAAATTTGTCAGAGCTTCTTCTGAAAGCACAATTCTCATATATTTAGATACTTGCTCATTTGAGACATAGTATAAGCTTTTCCTTTGCAGTGCTTTGATGAATCTTTCCATCCCAGTAATCAATCAGCACTGTTACAGGTTTTCCTCTTTTCACATACTGCACCCCAACTACTGAATACTCCTAGAATTTCCTCATCTTTCCTGTTTCAACAACCAAATAGTTACATACTTAATGTGTCAGATCTCTTGCTCCCTTTCTTTGATGGCCTTGATTACTACCTGAGGTATTTCTCAGTAATCAAATTCTTTTTCTAGAGAAGACTGCTTCTCTGGCTCCTGGGTACGGCAATATTCTTCACATCACTGAGGTTTATAAGGTGGAACGCTCTGTAGAAATGTTGAGTACTGGTTGAATTCATGAAAAACAGGCTGTTTCCTAAGCCTTTAAAATAAAGAATATGTTCTTGCAGGAACCAAGATGTCTTCACCAAATGTCAGTATGGAAGAAATACTGCTGGAAGATGATGAGCGAGACAGCATAGAATACAAGATCCTACTGGCTTATGCCCAGCGGCGGTTGTCTGTCAGTAAATATGGGAAACTTCTGGAAAATGAGGCTAACGTGCAGAAACCATCACCCTTAATCAGGAGACAAGGAAAGACTGACTTCCGAAGAGATATAAGCGGATCAAGCCTAATAACATTTTCGCAGGGTCCTGTAATACAACTAGAAGGCAAAACTCAAGAGAAAACAAAATACTTGCCAAGACATCATCTACGTTTTCCCTGCAGCAGTGCAGAGCCCCCAGCATTGTCACTTCAGGGAGGTCCCACGGCACGTTCCTCCCATTTTGAGGATCAATCCAAGATCCTTCCACAAGGGGATTCCCAGCATCACACAAGTATGTCTTAGTTCTTTCCTTGTGCTGTTTGTCTTTAAATCTCTCTCTCAATAGCTTAAACGGCTGATAGCCTGCGGAAAGACACATTTTTGTCACCTCTCATGCTAGCTCTATCAATTTCCAGTTAGGAAGGCAGACTGTCAGATCTTCAGTTGTGCTTGCAAAAAAGATTCATGCTTGTGAATGGTTTTTCTGTTTTCCATTGTATAGTGGTAACTATCGTATAAATTGCACAGGTTGGGGTTCCTCCCCAACCCCCCACCCCCAAGCATCAGCTTTTTCTTTCCATACCTGCTAAGAAAGAAAAAACACTCTTCAGAGTAAAGGCCTCCACACTAAAATCATGGAAGAAAAGTTGTTTGAAGGCCTATTTAAGGAGCTTTATCATGTAGCAAATGCTCCGCATTGAAGACAGAAGTCCTAGATTCTGCTTGAAACTCTGGTGTCAAGCAGTTGGCAGTGACCAGCCTCAAGCACAGAGCAGCTTATGCCTCTGGGCCTTCTCTTATAACCCCACCATGTATCTTAAATGAAAAAAGTCTTCCAAAGTCTTCTAAGTCTCCTTTACACTTTGCTGTTACATTGTCTGAACCTGCCCTACCATGTGTTGGAAGACATGGTAGGAGACTGTAATCCATCCAATAACCAGGAATCCCAACCGCATAAACATCTTGTACCCCAGCTCCCAAAGCCAGCCCCACAGCAGGTGCTGCACTACAGGCAACAGGATTTTACTTTTTCTGCTCTGGATAATAATTTATGCCTTAACTTGTGGTACAAGACTGAGAGAGGAGAATGAAGTATCCCCATTAAGTTGCCATATACAGTATATGATAGGTTGCCATATTGGTTTTATATACCTAAGGTTTAATTTGTCCCATCTTGATACTATTGGTGTCACAGTGATTACTCTCCCCTTTCAGTGCATTTAAATTTAGTTCTAAAAATCATCCATCACTGACTTCTATAGCCTAATACCCCATCCCTGACCAGTTTAACTGTTCTAGGCCAGCTTCTACCCACCAAACCTGTAATTCTCCCTGCTACCAAATCCAGCCCTGTCTCTCAAGAAAGGGTCGCTTCCTCAGCCCAGTGCCTTTTGCTAGGGTGAAATAACGATAACTTTACATTGTTTGGTTTGGACATATGTCTACATCCAGATATCTGGTTCTATGTCCATTTCATTTTCACATTGCCAAGCAAAGCACTTGTGAGTTTGGCTGCGATCACTTGATGGCCTGCAATACATCACAGTGCTCCCTGCAGCATGGGTGGCAGCATGGCCTTGAGGTAAAACCTCCCCATGCTGAGTGTTTACCTCCCTGGGGATCCTGCTTGGCTTCAAATCTGGGCTTTACTGGCCCTTCAGCAGGTTGCAAGACCAATTCCTAAAGAATTATTATTTATCACTTATACTGCTAGCAATTGCACTTGAAGCTTGGCCAGGCCATACTGGAGCAAATGGGGGTGTTGTGGGGACTAGCTGCCTAAATTGAAGGCCTGTTCAATTTAAAAACAGTTGCCTGATCTTAGGTTTCCCAAGTCATGAGCAGCCTGATCCCCTTCCTAGAAGTCTAGCAGTTCCCAGACAAGCTCTGCAGGCAGACAAGGGGGTGGAAATGTCTTGGGTTGATTCACCAGCCTTGAAATGTAGTATTTATTGGCTGCATTAATCCGTGCTGCCCTCACAATAAACCCTGCTCATTAATCTTACATGTGTTACGGGTCAGGACACCGCTGGACATTGTCTTGATGTCTTTTCTGGTCATGCAGGAGCTGCCATTTGGCAGTGGTGGTGGAGAGACTGAGCTGTGCATCCCTGTGAGGTGAACTGTGAGGAGGAGCACCTTTTAGGTGAAACAAACCTTGCAACAGCTCCTCCTGCTCTCTTTGCTGTAGCAGGATCCCTGCTGGAGTGCTCTCACAGACTGATGCCTTCAGCTGGTGAGGGTCCTGAACAGGATCACTACACAAGGTGGATAAAGCCAGCCTGGTTGCTGACTTCTCCCAGTATTCATGTTCGCTTAATACAACGTCAAGGGCACAAAAATCTTTTGTGCTAGAGGTGCCTCTGAAGTGAAGTCAGTTTCTCTTTTGCTCAGGGTTAGCCTGTGAGAACAAGGGAAGAGCTTTGAAATACGGTGTCCTTTCTGAAACTGGACCTATAGATGAACTAATCATGGCAAATACAACTAAAGTTTAAGATTTACAGTCCTGTAGAGCAGTACTCTCACATTTATTAATACACAGTGTGCTTCTGGCTTGCAAGGAGGCATGCGAGTGAGCAACGCACACTTGCTTCTGTATGGCCTGTGTATAGCTAGCTGCTGCTCAGATACTAGAGAGGGGTTGTACTGCATCTCTTGAAGTTATTACCAGCTCATCTCAAGCAATAGCAAAGCCCCAGGATGAGGAAATTTATCTCTTGGTATCCTTTGGGCACTTTCACCTCAGAAGGCATGTAAACAAGTAAATCACTGAATTAGTTCCTGGAAAGATTAATTGCATTCTCTATTTTCCACCTTCCTTCCCAATCAGGTGAAACAGCAGATGTAAACCACATTGCAGACAAACTTGCCAAGCTTGTTACTTCCAGATCCCAGGAACCTCCTTCAGATGTGCCATCCAAGATAAGTGATCTTACTGATGGAAGTGAGAGCGAGGAACGTGGTAAGGGTGAAGACTTTCGAGCTCACACATAGTACACCAGGTTGGGACTGCACACTGGGGCATTTTTTGAGAAGTGGTGAAGCACTGGGGACTTCTGTGGCAAGATGCTGTGAAGAAGGAAGTTTGCTCTGCTGATTCTTGCTCTGTGGCCCACATTTCTGCTCTTGCAATTGAAGGGAGCATCCTTAAAAATGAGAAGAGGAGGAAGGCAGTGATCTAAGGAGACAGAGCAGTGGTAGGAGTGGCAAGGCTGGGGATAGAGTAATACCTCAGAGCTCTAAGGCCAAAGACCAGTCATTGGGGCAATAATACCTTGGTCAATTCCTCTTTGGTGACAGAACAACCCTACTCTATAATCTCTGTTAAAAGTCTGCACTGCTTGTCTTCCATGATGTCTGCAGAGATTTAATTTTAATGCAGGCTTCCTAGGGATTTCTGGTTACAAGAGGAATCCTTCCATACTTGCATTTTCTTTAATCTGGCAGGCCCAGAGTTTGTCCTCATGAGGTGCAGAGATGTAATTGGAATAATGAAGGGTTTTTTTTTTTCCCCTAATTTTAAGTCAATTTTCATGGTTTCTGTTAGCTATTCTTTTGTTCTGCCTTATCAGACATACCTCAAAGCCCAAAGGGCAGCCAATGGAATATTAAGGCCCCTGCTCTTTCCCAGACTTAAAAGTCTGAAGCAAAACATCAGGCAGATAGAGAATTAGCATTGCTTACTCCACGCAGACTAGAATAGTGAGCTTTAGCTTAAAGCCTGGATACACAACTCCGTAGATTTGCCACAAAGTAGGAGCTGTTTTCATGATTAAGTAACAAAAAGGTTTTTGCCATAGTTTGCTGTCTGGATCCTACTAGAAGGCTGTGATATTTATGTTACTCTTCTCTTTAACAGATGAAGAACAGATAATACAAACAATAGTTTCGCTGTTAAAACAATCAGGGGACCAACTAGAAGAAAAGGTAACTCCTTTTGTTTTCAGGAGCTACACAGGCTGGAACGTGAGATTACTTCTCTTGGGAGTGAATGCTTTGTAACCTAGTGCTTTCTGTCTGTTTCCACATTTGGGCCTTTCCACATTTGTGGCTTTCAGAAACCTTCACCATTCATCCTGAAATCTTTCTTAAGACTAGAGGATTAGCAGTGATTTCTGTTGGGGTGTGGAAGGAAGGCAACAGAAATGCCATGCATTTCAAAAAGGAGTCACTTGCCTCATTCCTGTTGAGTTTCATGGAATGCTGAGCATTTGACTGACTCCAAGAAACTCTTCTGCTTGCATTATATTTGGCATACAAGTTGCTCCACCTGGAAGGAGAGAAACTCTACAGCTTTGAAAGTTGCTGTAGGGAAAAAAATCTTCTGAGTGCATTTTGAAAGTCCTCCCAAGAGCTATAGAAGAGACCCTGCATGAGTTCATTAGTGGGAGTGGATGTTTTCTTTATTAAAAATGCAGGCACTTCTTCCTTTTACTCCCTTCTTTAGCTGCCCTTTCTGCTCTGTAAAAGTATACGCCAACATAGAGGATGTGCTCAGCCCCTGTAGAAGAGGGACTTCCAGATACAGTAAGAAGCATCACAAAGACTATGATGGAGCAAAAGGAGCTCAGTATGGCAGCTGTTGCCAGCATTTCTCATAACTTGCCTTTACTGTCATATTTCCACTGCTCCTGTGTTGCCATGTCTTGTCACCTGAAGGTCGCAGTATCAGTGTCACAATTGTTTGGCTTTATCTCTTCTCTGCTTCTCTCATTCAAACACAAAAAAAACCCTGAAGATTTTTTTCAAGGAATAAACATAGAGCCACCTCCAGAGACTCAAGAAGCAGCTTTGCAATGAGGTGTGCATTCACCACCACGATTAGACTATGGTACCTAGAGATGCTCTCCTTTCCCAGTGAGATAGGGAAAGCAATTCAAACAAAAGTGGTTCAGTTCAACTCACGCTTATTCTAATTTTCAGGTCAAAAAGGACAGTGGTTTTTATCGGCATTTTAACTACATGCTGTCCTACACTTTCTTTGAGAGGATCACTGATTTATTCCTGGAGGGTGTCTCAGCAGATTCAACAAGGGAGCCAGAAGGCCAAGTACAGTGCAAAAAAGTTGCCTATACAATGGAAATTGCAACAAGACTTACTGCTGTGGACAATCATCCTATGAACCAGGTCTTGGGCTTTGGTGCAAAGTACCTCAGAGAACACTTCAGGCCATGGATTCACGACCAGGGTGGCTGGGTATGTTTTTTTCCTCCTTTGACACATGCACAGCCTAGGGCGCCTCAAAGCAGCATGCTTTCACAAAACATAGGCCAGATGCAAACCAAACCAAACCAAACTGCATATTCTTTAACACAGCATGTATTCCAGCTGTAGAATTACTTGCTACAAGATATCTTCTATGCTGCAAGCTTTTTATTTACATAGGTCCAAAAATCAATAGGAGACATTCATGGTGGGTTCTTGAGCATAAAACACCATTCCTGGCACACAGTCCTTCAACCACAAATAGCTGAAGGCTGGGAGAAACACCAGGAAACTTCACGCTTGCCCTTAATACTATACTGTCCCTACAAGTGTGCTGTTGGCAGGTTCCTGGGGCAGCACAGCAGTTCAGTAGTTCATACAGCCTGCATTTATGGTGTGGTAGACTTCCACTTTCCCTGTACACAAAGGCATCTGTTTATCTTCATATCCCTCTTTCAAAGTCAGTTGTGCAAGGCACTCTCTCTTCTGCCAGCAGTAGTGCTGAGCTGCTGTCCTCCATGGATTTCCACCTGGATTTGCTGGGGAGGCACTTGTATCAAAGATCCTAGTCCTTTTGAGGTGCATGAAATGGATGGAAACATTTTCAGCAGCTCTGTAGCCTGTGTCCACTGGAATACATGTCATGCGAGGTCAGGAAATTCTACTGGCAAACCTACTGGCTCACCTCAGCAGAGTTGAAATAAGGATGAAGGTCCTAATTTCTTTTATAACTGCAAGTTTTCTTTGTATATTACAGGAGAAGGCTTTGACTTCACTGGATCAGGAAGAAGTAGAGTAATCATGACTGCATTCATTCTTCAGGGAGCAGGAGCCTTTAATTAAGGAACACATAGGATCTTGCCACAATCCAATGCCAGAATGATTAGTAGTTATGTATTTTTTTATTTTCCATGCAAGGCTGGAATGTTGGGTGGCTGATGGGTACAACTGCACTTTCATAATGTTGGTATTGATGTGGAAGTGTTCTTCCTGTGGATATGAAGTTATCTTCAACTCCCCTGCAGTATTGAGACCCACAAGTAGTGATTTTAGGTGCCTTTCCCAGTCAAGATTCTTGCTACTTTCCTATGGGTGGATGTTAAAGTGTAAACTGGAGAAAAATATCAAAGTATGCAATCAAGAACCATTGGACTGTGATCAATCATCAACCAAGTGGGACAAGTGCTGCCAGGTTTGAGTGGTTCATAGTGGTACCACCTGTTATCAGTTCTATAGTACTGATGTCATTTTATACTTCTGAAAGCAACTGAGTAAGGTTAATGAGGGCTTTTTATTCTAGTGCCCTCCCCAATCTCCCAAGAAGAGAGACTTGATTACCTACTACAGATGCTTTTAATTTGAACTGTTCTGTTTAAAATCCATTCAAAGTATAGCACAATAGATACTGGCTTTTACAACATTATTTTGTACATTAATGTGGAAGACACAAACATTGTGAGAGATTTGTAGTCCAAGAAATTTAAAACTTACCCTACTGTGTTAGTTTTCCTCCTTGTTCAAAAGGAGCTTGATGCTACATGTAATCTCAGGGATTTTTCCATAAACTGACCTGGTCCTTCAGCCACTGAAAACAAGTGACCTGTCTGGAGTTCACGAATCTGTATGTGTGGCAGTGGAAGGAATAGCAGTGCATCACTGAGAGGAGAGGCAGGTGCCAGAGAAACTATTCATGATTTTGAGCCTTGGTTTGTGGCCTACTGAGCTGGTGGCTTGGATTTCTGTCCCTGGCAAATCCCCAGTGGAAAAAGAGGGAACTCTCGACATCTGCTGAAGCTGTAAAGCCTTGGTGCCTCTTCTGTGACTTTCCAGTACCAAGAAGTAATATTTCCTCAACTGCCTCTCAGTAAGATACCCTTCCGTTATGGGTGCTCATTCTGTGTGTACAAGTATGTTAACTGCAAAGATTGCATGAGGTTATTAACAAATCATGAATGATTCAATGAAAGTGGTAAAAAACATTTTAACCAGATGCATAAAATATGTACTCTATCAAGGATCAGGTATTTTTCTAATAAACCTTAAACTTTCAACTCCTGCATAGCAAACTCTGCCTCTGTTTGGACACGTATGTGTGAAACAAAAGACGGAGAAGGTGGAAGTGAGTTACCTTTTCTTGCCTTCTTCAAAGGAGTTGGGAAACACTTGATATATCTCTAGACTGTAGATCTAAGATTTTAAGAACATCCACTCTTTCTAATCACATCAGATGTCCCCAAAGAGGGATGATTTGTGTGGGAGAGGCAAGAACTTACTCAAAAGTTCAAAATGTTGTTCTCCTTCCACCTCTTCCCTATGGAAAAGAGATTGTGAGGTGTTGCACCCTCCCACACACTGGGGACTGCTGCTTTATTACAAACCTAGGTTCTAAAGCAGGCCTGTTAGCTAGATCTTAGCTCTGAAGAACTGTATCTGATCCCATTCCAATTACACTAAGTCTGCATTCAGTCTGTTCACATACACCAGTGGCCACGAGTTAGGCACTAGCTTATGGAAGTCACTTCAGCAGTTCACTGCTTGAATAACAGTTTGCTATTTAGAGAGGTGCAAGCCTTGTGCTGAGTGTGGCTTTCCAGCTGAAGGCTTAGCAGCCCCAAACCCACACTCATCCCTCATCCCCATTTTGGTACCTCAAAGGTCAGTTTCATGCCAAGAGCAGAGCCAACAGTGAAATAGACCGTCTCAAATGGGAATGCAAAAACTGGCCATCTAAGCAAAGATATTCAGCTGGTTTTTATTTTTCCCTAGGTTGTTTAAGAGGCATTTTTTTCAGTAGCAGTAGGGGCCAGCATAGGAAACCAGCCAAGTGAGCTGTTTCTTATTTAGTCACTCTTACATTTGTCATCTGCATCAGTTAGACTTTAAGAGCAATCTGCTCCTTTTATGGCAGGGATTTGGGGTAACCTCCTTGCTGGAACGATGGTTTTGGTTTATTCTAAGAGCAGTCAGCAAGGCTGAGCACCAAGCTGTTGCCACTGCTGCTGCCTGGCATGAATTAACAAAGCTCTGCTGCTGGCTCAACCAGTCTTCGTCTTGCTGTCTTTTTTAATCTGTGATGACTAAAGCAGCAGCAGACAAACGCATGAGTTCTGGGTGTGTATGGAGGAGGAAGGGATGTTGTGAGGAAGGGGGCCTGGCCATGCTTTCATTTCTTGTTAATCTCTTGCAAGACATCTTTGTGTTTAGCTTTAGGACCCGCTGGTGCCAATTTGGGGGTGATACTGTGAAAGATAGAGAGGTTTACTGTTAACACAAGAAATGTCACTTGGGATTTTTCTTATGTGTATCTACGCAGGTCAGCATCACACTATTTGTTATATCAACAAGTTTAATTTCAAATGAACTGCTTTCCCTGCGTGCTAAGTTTTCAGCACCAGAGTTTACCCCTATGCAGGTGATGTTGGGGTTTATTTTTAAAGGATGCCAGAAGTGTCCTGCAGCTGCCTTCTGCACCATGTTAGAGTGAGCCAGACCACTGGGACAACCTGTGTTAGCACCTGGGAGCTGCCACCTAAGCCTAACATTCCCTTCTGAGAGCCAGGGCTGCAAGCAGTGAGTGGGACTTGCCCTGGCTGCTTTTGGAGCTCCCAAAGCATCAGATCAGAAGATCCCAGTATTCCATACACACCAGTTGCACAGAGGAGCTCTGCCCCGGCTTGTGGCAGCAGCATCCCTTGCTCCAGTGAGTAATCAGGAGGCAGAAACTGTAGAAAACAGTCTGGAGCCTTCACCCAAACCCAAACATTTTACTTGTCTGCTACTTACTTTTGCTTCAGCTTTCAGGAAATGCTAGCAAGTCCAGTATTTTTCCACAATAGGCTATTGAGGCATATGGAGGTATCCTTGGGTCTTTCACAGCATCACATGGTCTCCCTCTTTCTAAGCTGCTTCTTTCTCTCCTTGCAGATGAGTAACTACTACTACCGATAGACACATTTGAGTAGGCAGAAAAGCAGCAGGTGGATACAAAGGAAATCGCAGGGAAGCACTGAGGGGAGTAGTTCAACAGACACCATTGTCTGAAAAATGGATTTACTGCCTATGGCTTGTGTGCTGTAAAGGCTCACAGTCTGGAACAAGTTCAGGGTTAAAAGTTCACAGCTGGGCGTTGTAGTGTGAGTGGAGGGTGAGAACCAAGCAGAAGACATTAAAGCTGATTGCCTTGCTTGTTTGTTATCTGCAGCTGTGATGATCCTGCCAGGGATGGTGTAAACCCCAGCAGTGAGACAGGAACTGTAGCTCTGTTGCATGATACCTACACCGCAGCAGGTTGTGGGGTGGGGTTCGGCAGTGTTCTGAGATCCAAGCTGCTGCGATCCATCCTGCTTAACCCACAGAGAGTGCTCCTCTTGTGTCCCATGACTTGCTCCTCTGCTTATCTGCTGCAGCCAAAGCAGAAAGATGCAGAGATGATGCATTTTCCTGCCTGGGGTGGTAGAAATGATGGGTTACAAAAAGATTTCTCACTGGAGTCAGCATCTTTGCTGACTGATATGATCTCTGTGCTGACTTTCACTGTCTTCTCCCCTCATCTTTCTACTCCAGGGTCACTTCTGGCAGATGCCAAACAGGTCTCTTACCTCTTTGCTAAGGGGAAGCTCAGCTGCTTTGCAGCCAAAGCTATCATGCTAAAAGGGAAACCAGCTGAGCTCATCTCTGGATGCCGGAGGGAGATGGGACTCAACTTTTTTAGAGGTTAAACACTGAAAGTGGAACTTTCTGTCTGTCACTGCAGTGGTTCTCTTTTAAATATTCATTACACACAGTACTGCAATGCAAAATTTGGGTTATACTTATGTTATCTTCCCTAGAGATCTGAATCTGGATTTTCTTGTGCACTGTTCTAACCTCTGCCAATGCAGATAACACTACCACTTGGATAATGCCACCAATATTATTCTCTCTGCTCCCCTTCCTCCCAGCCTAGAATGACATAGCCAGGGAGGAAGTATCTGCCAGATTGGGCCTGTTTGCTGACAGCTGCATGAAGAAACTCATCACTGCTCAGACTAAGAAAAGAAGGCAAGTATGGGACTACTTTTGCTAAGCAGGGCCTGGAAGAAGTCTGGTGAAGCCAGCAGGGCCTAAATATTCAGTGTAGGTTCCTGTAGTGGCATTAAAATCTTTTGGTGGGTGAAGGCTCTAGGACCAGCCAGAGGCAGGTGTATGAACAGAGCCAGCATACACGAAAACCACACATACACCCTCTGTATTTAAAGTAGCCATGTGTGCCCGGCTTCAGCTGGCTTTGGGGGTTTTTATCCATACATCAAACCTTTTGTCTTTCTGTCTTGGGAAAGGTGACTTCCTCTGAGCACCTGGGTTATAAAGGTTTCCTTTGGGGTGGGGGATACAGGAATTGCTTCAGGCATTATCATCATGCTAAGCATCAGAGGAAAGGTGAGGGTGACCTTGGGACTGACCTTCTCTGGCAAAGCTGTGGAGGGCTGCTAATAGCAGCCGAGTCCTGCGGTTTGCCTTGCCAACCCCAACATCACAAAGCCCTGAGTGAGCACCTCAGCCTCTCCAGAAAGACCCTGAAAGAGGAACACGCACACATCGCACACAGAGGTGGTGTCCTGGGGGTTTCAGACTGTTGTGAAGGCTGGGCGGCATATTTGCCTTCTATATTTTTATGCTTTCAGGTGAATGCAGAACACTTGGCTGCTTTCTCTGCAGGAGCAGAAGAGAGAAGGCTTTTAAGAGGAAGCTGAGCTCTTGGATCCCACCCTCTCCAGGAGCTGGAGACTACACAAAATGCTGCTCTGCAGAAGTAATGACAAAAGCACGAATGTGCCGGTTGGACAGACAGTTGCCATGTGGCTTTCCCCAAGCCAGTGTGCACACAAGGAAGGCTCAGTGCTTTCCCCAGGAGTGGGGAGCATTCACACACATACCCCTACATAGCCTATCCCACTTCTTTTACCTACTGTGCAGAGTGCCTCTTCAGCCACTCACTGCCTCCTGGGTTGCATCCATCCTTAAAAAGGCATCCACTTTGGGGTACTCAGGTGAGCGGGACATAACTTGTTCCACTTAATTCAGACTTAATCAGGAGAAGTTCAGGTTAGATATAAGGAAAAAGTTCTTTACAGTGAGGGTGGTGAGGCACTGGAATGGGTTGCCCAAGGGAGTTGTGAATGCTCCATCCCTGGCAGTGCTCAAGGACAGGTTGGGCAGAACCTTGGGCAACATGGTCTAGTGTGAGGCATCCCTGCCCATGGCAGGGGAGTTGAGACTGGATAAGCTTTAAGGTCCCTTCCAGCTCAAACTGTCCCGTGATACTATTTCACTGTGGCCAGTTTGGGGTAGCTACTGCTGTACCCTTCCAGCTCACAAAGAAGCCTTTGTGAGCTGCTGACCAGGAGAGGTCTTGTGCAGGTTCAAGTGATGGGGATGTAAGCATCCACAGCGGAGTCCTAGATTTGGCTGTGAGAGGACTTAAGTTAAAAATTCTCAAACCTTAAAGGTTTAAACACCTGACTCCAAGCCTGAAATCCAGACTGAGTGCCTAATAGTCCTAGAATTTTTATTAGGCCCTGGGTCCATTTCCAGAAATCCTCCTGGACACGGATTTCTGTTCATGTGCAGGGCAGAGCTCAAAGGCCAGAGAAGCTCATGCAGGAGGTGGTGTGGCTATGAAATGCATGGGCTGGGTGCATGTTTCAATGGGCCCAAATCTGCTCCTGTTTTCAGTGGCTGTGCCCTGTGGCACCACCTCAGGCACCTGCCCCTCTTCCCTTGCCCCATCCCTGCAGGTGAAGAGGTCTGCAGGACAGCAACCCAGTCTTACAGAGCATGGAGGAATCTCCCTCCGAACCCAGAACTCGCCCTTACAACAATAACAAACAAACAGGGGATGCTGGTAAGCCAGGAGCTCACATGTGTCTGTGGAGCCTTAGCGTGAAGCGATGTGTAAAAGTATTAGCAAGGAATAGGGCAGAGTTCAGAGCTGAGGTCAGCCCTCTGCTTTTAATTATGGCAAGTAGGAGTCAGGAAAGACAATATCCCATTATTGAGTGGGTAGTGCCTGTCATGTTAGATGCAGTGTCTGCATTCAATTAAAGGAGGCAAATTAGCCTCTAGTGCCAGACAAAAAACCAAACTGAGAGGCAGTTTGATGGACCAAAATTGAATGTGAGACAGAAGGAATTTATCATCCCCACAAAAACGCTTGGAATACACACTGGAAAGAAACTTCAAGAAATCCATGGAAATGCTTTGAAGGGGGTGACTCACAGTCACTTTGAAGGCGAAGTTTTCTTTTTACTTTGCACTTTTGAAAGAGGTTTTAGGATTCATAAATTGTATTTTGTTCTGAGTGGTGGGGCCTGGGATAACTTTCTTCTCTCCGCTCCCTCAAATGCTACTGAGCAGACTGCTTATCCTCTGCATCCAGTGCTGGGCCCTGGAAGGGTGATGCTCAGCATCCCAACCTGGGCACTGTTTTTGTAACCCCAGCAGTGTGAAAAGCAAGCACGGGTTGAGACTGCCACCTCTTCTCCTGCTTGGGCTCCATAGGACAAAGCACAGGAAAATATGCAGATACATCTGCACGAACATGGAACCAGGATCTCTCACACAGAGAAGAGGACATGTGCAAACCACTGACATCACCAGCATGCCATGACCTGCTTGCCCCACCACTACAGATGTAATTCAAAAGAAAGGGTTGGAAAGTATCATATTTTATCTACAGTTAGGGACTCGAGCAAAGCAAGCTGGAAAGCACTATGGGAACAGATTTGCTATTAATACTATGCATGTGGATTTGCAGTTCATTCACTAGGGTTCAGCATGGACATTATCAAACATCCCAGCTCTGAAGTCAGTCAGCTAATTACCTTCTGGCCTCAGGGTCCCTCTTGCCAGCAGCCCAATGATGGGTGAAGATTGGTGCTCTCACAGCTGTGAGACTTGAGTATTTTGCTGCAGCTGTTCCCAGGAAGGATGGGCTGTCAGCACATCCAGAAATAAAAACACACATGAAGCCAAAAATCCAGCTTTTGTGGGGTTTCCTGAAAAAAATGTAATGAAAACAGTGGAGTCAGCTGCAATATAACCGTTATATATAAATAGTTACATAAAAAAGATATATTTTATATAAAATAAGTTAAAAGCCCACAGAGATGTGAAAGATACATTTGATCACTGAACCTATTCTATCTGGAAGGTACAGATGTAGAAATCATCAAATAGAAAACTAACATCAGATTTGCAATGCAGCAGCATCAGATAGAGAGAGGGGAGCAGATTCTTACTCTTGATGCTGTATGTCAAATTCAGCTCATTCTAAGGGTGTTTAGACTTACAAGTAGCCTAGCACCTTTGTGCAGAAGGGAAGGATCTTCATATTTAGTATGATCTTTGCTTGCAGTGCTTTTTTGATCCCCCTCCATCTCTTCCATGTCACAAAACAGCATGGGAATAGAGCTGGCCAAGGATCACTTCAAATATCACGTGGTCTTATGCAGCAATGCAATAAAGAAGAACATCTTGCCAAAACCGGAACAAAACAACCAACCCAAATTATCCTTCTTTTGGAAACAATCTTTTCCATGACTTACAGTTGGGCTCCCAGCAGCGTGCTGGAGTCAGGAGGCCAAATCCACCAAGTACCTGCTTACAGCAACAGCAGCTCATTGTGCACAAGGGCAAGACAAATGCTGAGTAAATTGGCCTCAAATGTTGGAGAAATCCTGCAGTAATGATGGAACTGAACTGCCAACCCCCTTTAGCTCTACAGGTGCTTGGTCTGTTGTATTTTACAGTTACGGTAAGACATAGGTTTTATTACCAACATAAAATTAACTCAAGGAAATGAACAATTGGCACACAAGGATCGTCTCCTGTTTGTCTTTTTGGTCCTCTCATTTTGAAACCACGTAAAGCTGAAGGATGGCTCAAACAATAAATGCGAAGAGAAAAATACTCATGTGGTAAAAGGAGCCAAGTATCCTAAAGCAGCAGAAACCTCAGCTCTCCCTTTCCCAGTCATTCCCATTGTCCCTGAGCTGACAGGCAGACCTCTGCTTTCTACAAAGAGCTGGAAAAGACAAGAGCAATTCCTCCTTACCTGGTGCCACTCACCAAGTGACTTCCACTTTGATTCTGGCTTTATGACAAGCCCATACTTCTGTTTAACAATTGACTTCTAAGCACTTTTTGTCTCTTTTTGAGAGACAGAGGGATACCAGTGGAGGAGCCAACTGACATCCCTTCCCCTCCTTTCTCAAAGTCTGAAGGAACATGTCTTTCCCACTCGACAGCTCCAGCTGAACTGATGGCAGCAATCTTCCCCAGCTGTCCAGGAAGCCTGGGTTTGTGGGATGTGGGAGCGCCAGCAGAGAAGCAGTGCTGGACTTCCTGCTCAGCCGTGAAACCACTGAGCATCCCCTTGCATGTGTGCTCTGCTTCCCATGCTCCTCACTGCCGGGGGAGCATTTGCTGCCCTTCTCTGTCACCAGCGCATTGACCTGCATCCCATCTTGGCGGTCAGGGGTATCACCTCCTTCCCACCCCAGTCCTTGCATGTGCAAACACCAGAGCCCACCCATCCCAGCAGGGACATGGGGACACTGGTCCTCACCCGCTGTGTGAGGCTGAGCAGCCAGCACCAGCCACCCTGCACAGCCCAGTGCTGGATGTGTTGCCTTCTGCACAGCCAAACCCCATGGGGATGAGGCATGGGTCTGCAGGTTTTGGAGAGGTGGATGCAGCATGGAGAGGACCTAAGAGCATCACAAAGGAAGGATGGGCAAGAGAAGTGTGTTCTTTAAAATGATCTGCCTTCATTATTAGTGCTGCTGGTGAAGCAACATTTTATAAGGAGCATCTGAAAGCAGTTTTCCTCCATCAAGTAATTAATTCCTAGCAGCTGTGCTTCAGAACAAGAGCCCACATTAAGCCATCCACACAGCAATGCTGCAGCCACAGAGTTTCTCAAAACACTTGCAGGATGGAGAGAAGAAAGTGGTGTCGAGGGAGGAAGCACACACAGAGCATGCCTGAAAAAGACAGCATTAGGGAAAATACACCAATGGATTCAATGGATTGGGTTTTTAAAGCACGTCTTGCCTCATGAGCCATTTTAATAAAAAAACCGAGTTACGAACTCTCCTCCTGCCTCCATTAGGGATCACTTGCTGATCTTCTCTTCCTTGGCTTTTCAGCACAGGGCATGATTGCCTAAAACCAGGATCTTTATCTGCAGGATTTGCCTGCTGCTCGCTCCCCACCTGAAGCTGAACCCACCTGTAAGCAGCACCACACTCATCTCCGCAGCAGGCAGATGGGATTGCACAAGGAGGACAGCGGCAGATTCCATATGAAAGCACATGGAATGCCCTCGGAGGCCGAGGTATGGTTTCCATTAGGCACACCATGGAACAAGAACCAGGGGAGGCACAAGACAGGGAAGAGGCTGTTCACAGGCAGAGCTCACAGGAGGTTTTTAGTATGTTTTCCACGAGCACCAGTGAGTTTAGAGGGGCATGAAGGGCTCAGGGCACATCGGGGGTCTCAGCTGATTCCTGATGCTTTGCCCCCCTTACCATCTCCTCCTGCTGCCCTCTGGCTGGCCCCAAACCCAGACACCGGTAACTCTGGGTGGCATGATAGTGCCTCACTGCTGAAAACCACAGTCAGGGCAGCACAGGAGAGGGGTCACCCCACCAGGAACCACTTCTGGTCTCACTGGGTGCCCGGCCCAGCCACATTTTCCGCCCCATTAAGGCACGATGCTGGCTTCCACACCGCTGCTCCACTCTTGGGGCCAGAAGAGGTGTGTCTGCTTTCTTGTGAGCCGCATCAAGGGAGGTCTAGCAGAACACAGCCTGTATCACCACGTCACTGTCACTGGCTCCCTCAGCCATGAGGCACTGCTGTCCCTGCTCCCCTGCCTGCCAGTCCCTTTGCCAGGCGAGACAAAGGAACCAGCAGCATGGTGGTATCTCCAGCTTCATTTCAGAACAACCCTGCTGTTTCAAGGGTGGTGTCTTTTGCTGCTTGAAAGATCCAATGGAGGCAGGGAGAGACTGAGCTCGGTCTCCAAAATCACAACGTCAGCAAACAGCCACAGCTTCTGCAAGGCCTTATCCAGTGCCAGACCTGGTCAGCCCTGGCATCTTCATCTGCCACCCTCTGCCATGCAGCCGGTGACTCCCCCTTCACTTCTTTATTCCCACTTTTTTTTCCTATGGATATGAATGCAAGGGAATACTCTCAGCTACTTCAGCATGCCCCTCCATCCCCACTCTCATCCCATACATTGGGATGGGGTACGGGGGAATGTTTACATATCCTGTTCTCCCACATTCATTCTCTCCTCCTTGTCAGAGTACTGGGGGTGTAGGTGGGATGGTAGGAAAGGGCTCTCTTACATTTGTGTCCTCTGCTTCCTCCTGAACTGATCTTGTCTGCCCCTACAGGAGTCAGGCCCCTCAATGATTATTTCATCCCTAACACAGACAGGGTGCAGGAACACAGGAATCCCTGCTTTTCTGACCCCTATGTCTCCCCGTCCTGAATTGCCCAACCTGCTCCTCTTCTCTGTCCTTGCCAGATTATTCATCCTGGGGACCCTGCCATGCCAGTCACACAGGTTGTTCTTAGGGCAATGCTGAGGAGCAATTGCTGTGCTCCTGAGCAACTTCAGTCACCTGTAACATCCTTTCTTCTTGCCACACACTTGCAGGACCCTTCCTACCATATGACTGTATCCTTTATGCACCTTTTTTTATGCGCTACTTTCCTAATTCCCCTCCATAGACAACTTTGGAGAGGAATGAGGAGCCCAAAGCACAAGCACTACATTCTCATTACACCTCTTGTCTTCCCACACAGTTCTTGCAGCCACATCAGCGCTCTCAGCCTATCGCTGATGCACAGCATTTTCCTATTACTCTTTCTTTGCACAGGCAACTGGCATGGGGAACAGGGAGCAGCTCTCACAGCACCAGAGCTGCATGTGGAGGCTTCTGGGCTGTCCCCCTGGGAGAGGTGGATGCTTTACCACAGGCTCCTGGCACCCCAATAGCCATCAGAGCTGCCTGCAGGCCTCTCTTCAGCAGACCACAGGCAGGGATCACCTGCCAGTTCGAAACATGTTGCTCATGGTGATGCAAGGGAGCTCAGTGGTGGGTCACTCAGACATTCCTATCCAGCCAAGTGCTCTGCAGTTAAGGTGTCTATTGGTTTCTTGGCAAGTAGAAAGGGCTAAGAATTCTGGCAACACCAATAGAAAGCGCTTACCACATGAAATCCTCCATCTCCTCAGAACCAGTGTCCTCAGTGAAGCAAACTTAATTGTTTCTGCAGAGGATTCCTCAAACTCCTACAAAAGGTATCCTGCTGTGAATGCAGGGCTGTGGTAAGATCACTGCTGTGCCACACCAAGCCAGGTAATACATGCATCAGACCTTTCCTACTAAGCAGTTTCTTTATGCAACAGATGGTGCAAACAGGAGAGGACCATCAGCTCTCCATCTTCCCTGTAAACATGTATTTGCATTTAGCTGCAATCATAGGTCTTGTCATGATCGAGAGCAAGGTAAAGCTTACTTACCCAGCCATGCAGTTTCTACAGGACAAATGACGTCGTTGTTGTTATTGTTTTACTGTTTAAAAAGCCACTAAGCCCAGCAACATACATCTTGTGTTCCCTACCTGATACACTGGAAAAAGGGATGTAGGAATAGGTGCTGCATGCAGCAGGTTTGATACAAGGTAAAACTCTCCCATCAGGTGCCTGCTTTTCAGTAGGCAGTTCTGCCAAACATGCCTCAATTCCCATGCAGAGGTTTCTCAGCTAGCTACAAGATCTTTGCCATGAAAACAGGTTAAACATGTTCAGCAGTTCCCCTCCAGGAACAAGCCTGTGCTTTTACATTCTCACCTTCTAAGGGAAGTGCTGCCAATACTGGTGGATTAAAAAAACCCCAAAGAAATCTCAGGTTTATGCTCTTAATGAAGGGTTCTTCCCATCACCAAAACAAAGCTGAAGTGTGTTATCCCTCCTCTAGTATAAAACTGTGGCAGGACTCCAGCACCAGCAGTCACCTCTGCTCATGTACGTGGGTGCAAGGAAAAACACAGAATCGTGCAGAGGAAATCAATTATTTTCAGACTTCCAAGTGGTCTTTTCTCAGACAGGCAGGGAGTGTTTCTTTAAATGATGGAAAATACTCCAGCGTCCTTTATGAGTTCAGCAGCTCTGCCATCTTTGGAGATGGAGTCATCATCTATGGTAACTGACATAGATACGACACACAGAATCATGCAATCAGCTGGGCTGGAAAAGATCTTTAAGATCAAGTCCAACCATACCCCAGCACTACCAAGCCCACCACTAACTCATGTCACTGAGGGCCTCTCTACACAGCTCGTGAACACTTCCAAGGATGGTGATTCCACCACTTCCCTGGGCAACCTGTTCCAATGCCTGAGCACCCTTTGGGGAAGAAACATTTCCTATATAAACCTCCCCTTGCGCAGCTTGAGGCCATTTCCTCTTGTCCTTCCACTGGTTACTTGGGAGAAGAGATCAGAAACGATCCACATGATGGAGCTGCAGCTGATACGTCTGTTTCCTGAGGTACACTCTCCCTCTGAAGAGTACTGGTTTTTTCCATGATTTAACTCAAGTGGCTCATTGATAGGGTGATGCTGCTCTTTGTGGTGTTGGTCCAAATGGCCTCGCCGGTTCACACTTCAAAGAACTGCATTTTGAGATGCACCCTGATGCTTAACAGCTCTATCTGGAAACGACCAAGATTCAGGGAATCCAAAACCACATGAATGCTATACACAAACTTCTTAGACAAACTTACATACAAACTTACCTTATATAACTGCACAGAGACTCTGTGGAAAGGTTTTTTTCCTCACAACCACTGGATGCAGGTGGAGTGGGAATTCCTGCACTGAGCTTATCTCGGAACTGGTTCCTATCCAATTCCTTGTTACAGCAATAGAATGGGGGCAGGTGGGAGGTGGGGGAATTTCTTTTAAAGTTAAAAACTTCTCTCTTTCCAAACACTTTTATACAGATTGGAAGGTCAGCAGTCTCCCAAACAACCACCAGGCATCCCAGCCTGATCAGGTCTTACTTGGTAAAATTGTCTGGTTTGTTTTATCCTGTAAACCAATCTAACTGCACAATAATGGAGACTTTCAGCTTTAAAGTGTATCCCAGTTGCACTGGAGAACAACAGAAATCAACAGAACTGCTGGATGTCAATGGTGTGTTTCAGGTAAAAGCATCAGTGTTTGCAGGGTGTGCCTACAGCATCAGAAAACTGTGCTCTCCATAAAAGCCAGAATGTGCTAAGACACACAGAGACTTTTACCTTTAATTACCTGCCCTCCAGATGCTGAAACAAAATGAAGAGTACCTCTCCTTTTTCACTCTTAGTTTTATTACAAAAATCAACATTTCATTTGTTACAACTCAGTTTATAGCAATAATTGGAGAGGATTTTTGTACAAGGTTTATATACACCTTACAAGTAAAGCACTTTATTTTACAAAAAAAAAAGTTAGTGAATGAGTGAACAGGGCTGACCAAATGTTGGTCATTATAATATAAATACATCCTTGCAAAGCACCATCGTACCAAAGTTGATGAACAAGAGACACCAGCTGGCTTTAAGACAATGACAAACAGTGATTAAAGCTTACAAAAAAGAACAAACAAAACAAAACACAAGATTAAAAATCTGAAAGCAGCACCAGATCCTTCACTTGCAAACAAGGCTAGTTCAGCTTAAGCCTGGTGGTATCCTCCTCACAAAAAGACACTTTCATTTCCCCTGGCTGGCTGTTAACTGCCTGGCTTAAGGCTACAGCCATTTTAATCAGGACTTCAAAGCTGCTCCTTGTTCATTTAAAAGAGGGGAACAAAACTGCTCTCCAGTAGTTTCAGCTAACAATCGCGCTGCCTGCTACTAAGACAATCTCTGGCCCAAATGGAATATGGACAGTTCACTTACCCACCCTGCACAGTTATGCAATGGATCCCCCCATCCCTCTGTGTGCTACACTGGGGTCATCCACCAAGCTGCCCTTTTTAAAGATGGAAAGGAAAGCCACTGATCATTTTGGGTTACTATTGTGTTTTATTTGACCTTGTTTAGAAAGAAATGGAATGTTTTGCAGCTGTTTTCAAGCTATTCGGTCATTCCTAACTTATATTCAAGATGCTTCTATCACCCTAATTTAAAAGTTAATTTCCAAGCAATAATCCTAATTGCCAAGAAAGTGATTTCTGAATAACAATGTTTAAATTCTTTTTGCACCCAGTGAGCCAGCTATTTTTTTGTTGTAGAAATACCAAGTAATCTTAGGAATCTTAGTAATACTGTTACATGCACAGTACATGTTCAAACTGTCCGTAACAATACTGTGCAACAAACATGCTCAAGACAAGAATGTCAGGAACAGAAGTGATCAGTTACTTCTTAAGAGACATCTTGAAGAAGTCAATTGGACTCAACAGCATGTGTGATCAGAGAGTTCTGTAGTTCAAGCAGTTTCCCCCAGAATGGTGCTAATCAATAAACTGAAGGAGATTTGCCAAGAAATAAGGAATGGAAATACTCAATATTCAAGACAGTGGCCTTTTCTTTGTCTTAGCACAGGCATAACTACTTTAAAGTAAACCAAATGAATTTATGTTTAAGACTCACCAATCAAGCCATCTCTAGAGAAGGGGCTGTAACACAGAATGCACAACTGAACACCACCAAAGCCCATTAGTGCAATAAATAGGGATTTTCTGCATGCACCACCACTTGCAGTGGATTGCAGAACCTGTTCTATCAAACAGTTTGGGTGCAGAGAGGCTCAACCCGACAGTGCTGGGGTGTGAATATGTATACATGAGGGAGAAAAATGTTAGCTTTGGGTAAATTCACATTATCAAAGATAAGAATACCTGCGTACATACACTTTTACATGCATGTGGTGAGGAAAAATGTTATGGCAGTAATCTGGAATTTACAATACTGAAAGTTACAACTCACAGCAAAATGAATCCTTTGATATCAACTGCTTCATTTGCATTACTGTACGTATTTCATTTAATGCACATGCACAGGTTGCATGAATATTCATGGTAACAGCTATTCAAATGCAAGTTCTACGTGCATGTTCCATTTATTGTATCGAAGTTCTTTTCCAATAAGTATCTTGGCATCCAAAAGCAGTGGAGAAAGGAGGAAGGTATGAAACGGATGCAGTATAACATGGCAGGTATGATTTTAAAACAGATTAGGTCTCATTCATGTTGCCATTTAAAAGGCTAGGCTTCTGTTGAACCTGAAAAGGTTAGTTTTCAACAAATTATGCTGCAACGTCCCTTCTGTTTTCTTTCTTGAAAAAGATACAAAGGAGTGTTCTGTTCCTGACTGAGCATGCCAGCTATTTCCATTACTGGATAGACAGCTAGGAACACTCCCCAGACGTCTACATAGAGGAAAAAGTGCACAAGTACTTGCACTAATGCCTTACTGCATATGTACCTGATGCTGTAAGATAAAGACATTTGTGCTTAGCTTAAAAGACAAGGAGCAGTTTCACAGACATTAGTGAGACCACTTCAATGCTAATGCTACAAAGCCACTTCAGCCATCTCCTTGAACTGAATATGAGCATTATCCAAAGTCCTAACATCTTGGTGAGTTTGAGAAGCATGATCCTCACTGAGGGAAGGAGAAAGTATGAATCACAACTGGCTCAGCGGTGGAGTGGAACAGAGAGGAATTGCTTAGTTCCATGTTCAGTCAGCCTATGGTTTATCCACTGGGAGCATGTCAGGTATGCACACTAGTTGTATCAATGCTTTTGTAATTTGGAGATCCACCCAAGAGGAACTTCACAGATCATCCACTTTAAAAACATTTTACTCTTGATTTACTGGGAAAACACATGTACTTGCAAAGGCAGATTGCTGCTTCCCACTAAATAAATTCTTTGGTTAGTCCAGATGAGAAACAGCCTGCTGTCTATGCTGGTCATCTTCAGTGAAAAAAACACAACCCGTCCACCTTTCCCCTCTTCACGTAAACCTCCCAGAGGCAAATCACTCAAGATACCTGATGCACAAACTGAAACGTACGTATCAAAAAGACCTGATCAAATCCTACACTGAATTATATGTCCACCCCATTTGACTTCAGCTACGTATGGCTGTAAACTAGCAGCACAAAAGGCAGGCAGAATGATCCATATGCTGAGAACTTTAATCTTCTAAAGAACCCTCACTATAAATAACACAAATCTACCTGCAAGAAGTCCCCTCCAAGACAAAGCCTCAGTGAGGCAACCCACCCTTACCAGGGAAGAGGATACCACTCCTTAAGCTCAACCACCTTAGAGTTTTTCAAACAGAAATTGGCACACTGAAAATAAGTATTTTGCAAGAAGAGACCATTGCCATCGCAGTACAAGCACTTGGACTGAGATACAACAATGCAATATTCTTCTGAGATCATTAGTGCAAGTTTCCACATGTGAACCCCACACGGAATGCTGCACATGAAAAAATGTAAACAACAGAGAAGTTTCTAATTCTCATCGGTGTGCCAGCCTCAACATCCCCCGCCTTGACACTCCCACCCTCCCCCCTTCATATAAATGGTTTTGAGTTCCCTTATGGTTCACAATACCCTCCTCAACATCCATCCTGCTGGAGAACACAAACAAGCTTCTCTGCCAGCAAGGAAGAGCCAGAACAGCTACCACGTTTCCTAGATACCTAGAATGAAGCTGGGCAAAAAACCCACTTAGTATGCCAGATCCAGAGATCAACTGTGATAGCCTGCATACCACCAAGGCTTTTAAAGTTTCTTCAGGTATCTTGGACTACTAGGAAGACCCTTTATTACAGCTGGAATCCCAACGCCACGGTTTTCCTTGGAGCTGAAACCAAGTGAGGCTCCAGTACTCCACATGAGTGGCAGCAAGAATCACTTGTCACTAATTCTGTCAACAGGATGAATTAAAGCCCATGCCACAAATTCAGATTATTTCTCTTTTAGTTGAAACTGGCTGGGAAACAAGCAACAGAGAACAATAAAGCCCAAATGGCACCTCTGAGGAGTTGTTAAATCCCTACAGCCCGAAGGCTAGGAGGCAGAAGAAGCTCCTCAGGACCTTTGTCTTGGAAGAGAAGACTCAGAGGGCAAGTCTTTGAAGGCATCGAGCATCTTCAATGGATTTGATGTCAACAGAAGGTGCAAATGCAAAATGCCATCTAAGATCAGGTATACTGTGAGCTTCACTACAGTCAAAGCAAATTGAAAACACTGCGCTGGAGTCAAAGAGAAGTTAATAACATCCTAGGTTGCCCCTCAACTACACAAATAATGTTTTCACTTGATTATATACTCTCCTGTCAAAATCACCATGGTGAGGCTGACGGGAGAAGGGGCTAAATATGACAATATACAAAAATAGAGATGCGAATATAAAATGGTTTGGTTAAGAATATCTTAAAATTTGACATTCACAGCGGTTAATACTAAAGTATTAAACTCACACCATGCAAAAGAGGAGGTATGTCAAAATCATACTGAGAACAACTGGCTTTACCTAACACAAAGAAATCATGAGCAGTTAATACAGCACGGGAACCCCTTCCAATGATCAAAACATCTATTTTTTTTATGGACAGTTGCTCCACTGAAAGTTAAATGCTTCCTTACTAGGAAAAAATAATATATATATATTTATATATATGATTTGTATACTGTGATATCAATATACACTGAAAGTACTGCAAGGATATATTATTCATTTACAGTAAAACTAACAATCCATGGTTAAATTTTTAGTTTATAAATATGCTGTCTATATTATATGTGGTATAAAAATATTTGACATTTTGTGGGCACTAGGTCAAAATAAGGTTTTCTTTTTTAAGGGACTAAAAATCATTCAGGTATATGTATATTACCCTTGTCAATTGCGTGAAAATCGTACTGACCTGGTACAAAACAGAATCCCACTGTGTTGGCAAAGTGAAGAAGATCATGTATAGCACGATACTCTCTGTACGACAAGGCTAATTAGGATAAAAACAGAATTTACAGCAGCCCAGTTCTAGCAGTACTTTAAATAAGGATATCATGATTTAAAGTGACACAGGCAGGAAGAAAGGATGCAGAAAAGATGGGAAAAGCTCAACAGGAGAAAAAAAAGTAAACTTTAAAATATACCCAACAAAAAACATCATTGAAATTCCAGAAGCAAGGAGAGAGCTCTAAATGCTCTAGTTTGGTAAATGCATTACGGAAAAACAGAGGGGTATTTATTTAAAAAAGCATGTGACTGTTTTTCTGGATTCACTGCTACGATTGCTGTATTCCTGTAGAAAACAAAGCCCTTTGTGTAAGGTTAATATCTGTCCTGACTGCATTTTCAAGTT
>WYDI02042792.1:28155-55071 GCA_009867235.2 Psittacus erithacus
CTACGATTGCTGTATTCCTGTAGAAAACAAAGCCCTTTGTGTAAGGTTAATATCTGTCCTGACTGCATTTTCAAGTTGGCCCTCTGTAGTTAACATACAGGCTATTTGGCTACTTCCAAGTATCTATGGTATGCTGCTCTGAGACGGACATTTTTATTCTTAATTAATTTAAACATTTTTGGTATTGACAAACCCCACATATCACTCACTGGACAAGTAACACATCCTGGTCCTTCCATTTCCTTATGTGCTCAGTCACTTCACTGGATTAAGGCATGTTTTTGTGTTCCACTTGCAAAAATAAAACCTTTTTGTACAAACGTCTGGGTTCTTTTATACAAAAATTTTTCTTCTTATGGCACAAGCAGCAGTTGCTGTTTAAGAAAATATATAAATATCCTTTTTTTTTTTCTTATTCTTCTGTACAAACATCTTCAGTATTCCTCCACCCCATTCAATAACATTTAACTGTACACTGTCCTACCTCATCCTTCGCTGAGAGCTCCCTCCCCCCTCCCCAGTAGAACACTTTGTATTTACACTTTCACAGCAGAGGCAGATGATGGGGTGGGGGGGCTCCCCCTCATGAGGAGTCCGTGCATGGGGACGGTGGTGGCGGGTAGAGGTGGTGGGAGTAGCTCCGCTCCGTGTACGGGGAAGGCGGGCAGCTCTCGTAGTTCTCCTCTGCCGACAGGTACTGGCTGCGCGGGGTGGGTGGCGGGGGGACAGGCTCCGAGTCATAGTTCAAGTCACTGGTATAGCCCTTGGCAGTCGCTGCAGTGACCCTTCGGCTGGGGGCATAGTCACTGTCACAGACATCCGTGCTGCAGGGCGTGGTGGGAGGCGCAAAGTGACGGTAGCTGTAAGGCCTGTAGCTGCAGTGGGGAGATGCATGGGAGAAGAGTCAGCATACAGAAAGACCAGGCATTTCCGGCAATGCGCTCCTGAGCAAGTGAGTGTGGATAAGCCAAGGTGGAAACAGAGTGGGTCAACCTCTGCAGCAGATACACAGCATCATGCTCTCTCCCTCTTACACTTAATGCCCCTGCAGAAGGCCCACCTTTGCACTACAGTGCCAGTCAAACTACAGCAACTAGTGAAAGGGATGATAATTATCAATTATCTGTGGACAACAGGCTCCCTAAGGACTTACTTTAAGTAGAAAAAGTTGCTCCTAAGAGAGTGGGGCAGGAAGGGCATAGAGGTGTGTATGTGAAATAACTGTGTTGCAATTATATGGAGAAGATAGCCTGTTTCTATTATGCAATTTATGACACTTCCAAACCCAGACAGGGACACTTAAGACTGCCCAGCACATTCACAGCAGTGAGGAGTATCACTCGCCTGGGATGGAATTCCCAAAGGCTGCTACCACAAGATATTTTTTAAAATAAGCCCAGGACAGTTTAAATAAAACAAACTAGAAAAAGAAGTGCTTGGTAGCTACAACTACCAACACTACACTCAGTTGTCAGGGGTGGGTGGGCATGCAGCTCCTTTATATTCAAGTCAGAATGTCAGGAAAGATGGGAAGAGCAGAAGCAGCAAGGCCAGAGTTTATTTTTGGGTAGGGAAGCATTCAGAAAACATTCAATCCTATTCTACATCCCAAGTTCCATTTATAATACAAGAAGTCCTACAAGCTAACCAGCAATGAGTGTGATTTCATGCTGGTGCCAGAATTTGGGCTTCTTTCATTAGAAAATTACTCATCATTTTAAAAGATTTTTCATATGACTGCAAGGGATCATTATAAACATCTGGTCTGACCTTCTGCACAACAGAGGCCATATTTTCTGCTAATGGAGAAGAGATGTCTTATCAGCCCCAGAGACCTCATTATCCAAAAGCCCCCAAAGGCTCTGTGTTAGGAAGGCATTGCTTTCAATAGACAAATGGAGTGCTCTCTTCTTATTGACTAGATCTTATAGTGGTTTGGGAGGGGAACCTTTACACCCTTGGGTAGTAGGTGTCTCTTTCTTTATTTCTGGTAATTAGTTACAAAATGATAATGAACTCTAGCATCTTACAGGGAGGGTAAGAAAGATACATTCAAGTCAACAGAGATGAAGCTTGCATGCCCATACATATATGTCAGATAAAATAAGCAAAAGGTTAGCAACCTTTTCCAGACAGTAACCCTTAAGTGTCAAAGTAGAATTTCTGTGCTTTATCTAGACCATAATACTGTTGCTTCTGACTTAACTAGCCTATATATTGCCACCTTTCCTCCGCATGGTCTGATAATTCTGTAGGAAATTATTTATAACAGAAGGCTAGGAAAAGGCAGAGCTCACTCCAAGGTAAGTATTTCTGGCTCAAAGTTATCATGGTACCAGGTTTCTTTTGGCATTTAGCTAATTTTGTGATGAGTGTTGTCATTCCCCCTAAAGCAATACACCCAAGAGGGGTACCACTAACCCACCTTCTGCACAATTTACCTCTGCACTTACACGCATGCTTCAGTGAGGCAGTAAGTGTGAACCCATTCAAGCACCTGCTTTAGTGCTTGCAGAATTAGGGCTTTTGATTGCAATTCTTCTGGAGCAGAGCCTGCCTTTCTTCTGCATTTTCTCTACTAACTGCTTTTATCCTGAAGGCTGCTATTGTACTAGTAATTACCTGTAGGATCTGTGAGTGGATGGGCTGTTAGAAGAATATCCGAATTCCATGGTATAATGTGAACGTTCGGTAGCTGGTGATGGTGGTGGGTTCAAAATCTAATGGGGAAGAAAAAAAAGCCACAGTTAAAAAAAAAAATAGATGAAGGAGGCACGAAAATACCAGTTTATAAATCTTTTTAGAGCTGTTTAGTACAAACCTAAAGTTAAGAACTGCATGCATAGCCCCTCTCAACAAACAGGTTTTTTCTTCTGTTTAATTCTCAGTTCTTTAACAGACACTGGAGATGTTGCTTGTTACCATTCCCACAGAAGTTATTACTAGGCTCTTCTCAAAGAACGCTGACTGCTGCTGCTATTTTGACATACCTAGTGCTAAAAAGTAAAGTTGAATCTAGCTGTTCAATACTATATTGTCACCAGGGATACCACTGCCCTAGGCAAACTGGCAGATGTCTGCTCCCGCTAGCTGTAGCCCCCAAGTATATAGTTTATAGTACTTTCAGTGTGCTGCCCGAGACAAGTATTTTTTTCCCCTATACATACATGCTTTTACTGGAAAAACAGTACTGTAATTAGTATAAAGATGTAACATGATGGATTCATTCTCGGAACTGAAACACAGTTTTCAGCTTGCACTCACCAAGCATGTAACCCTAACACTCAATAGTGGCTTGGGAGCTTCATATAAAAATATCTAAAACAACAACCACAGATTCTAGAAGTAAAGAGACAGGGAGCCCTCTAGGGCGGGTACCAACTTCTATATAGCATCTAGTGCAGCACACTAGCCATTTGTGACTGGAAGAATGCTATGGAGTTGCAAGACACTAGTTTAGTTAGCTGTTACTTGCAAGACACGTGACACAAAACTTCATTTTAATTCCTTGAAAGGTCTATACAGAATCAGCCATAGTTTTACCTCCAGAGGCACATGGCAGAGTATAATGAGAGGAAATCACTCTGCCAGAGATGCTCAACTTTTATAGGGATTTTTTTATCTCCCTTGACATTCAGTCTAACATCTTATTCAGGCACTGATCTCTCAACTTTTTAAAGTTAACAGAAAATTCCTATATTTTTCTGGAAAAAGACATTTCCCCTCTCCCTTTCCTCTGAAAATCACTCACTTCATATCCCAATGAATTTATTAAGATAGAAATTTTAAACAAAACATTCATCTGTCAATTAATTACTCTCAGAAACACTCTGTTACTTCCTCGAAAGTTATGAAAGGTCTGTGAATAATAGAATGACTTACTGGAGGAAAGTAAGTGCCTTTGGTACTTGAAGAACTACTGGAAGAGGCTCCAGTGACATGGGCCCTGTCATAGGGTGGCCCACTGCTCCCTCCCATAATGCTGAGGGAGCTGATCACAGATTTACCTCGAGACATCCCTGAAGAACAAAGATGGATGTCAATATTCAATTCTTTGAAGCAAACCGAAAAGAAAGCTTAAAAATGATCTAGAGGATAACAGCAGTATAAGCACAACTTCTAAAACCAAAATGAATCATCTCAGTATTAAGAGCAAATTCAGTGCTCCTGGATGAACAACTGGAATGAAGACTGTCAGGGAATAAGCACAGAATCATATAAACATAGAATAGTTAGGGTTAGAAAGGACCTTAAGATCATCTAGTTCTAACACCTCTGCATGTTGGGCTTGTGTTTTGGCTACTCAACTGCAGGACTTGGCACTGGGCTATACTAGAGAAACGGATTTCTTTCATTTGAATGGCTGGAAAAGACTTGACAGAATGGGCATTCAGGCACTATTTCTGTGCCTCAGAATAAAACATGAAACTGACTCTGACCACCTCAACTGAGCCACTGAAATATGTGTTAGAAGAGAGGGTTTGTTTTCTTTCATTTTGACACTTAAGTGAGCTTTTGCTACTGGATTGAAGCATGCTGGCAGAAGGTCCAAGAGGGAAATGGAGAGGTATGCCACTGTGCTCAAAATAATGGTGAGGATTCTACCCGAGGATACTTTATGAAAGCAGGTTATTACAGAAAGTAAAGAAATTTGGTGTATTCCTTTAACCCTGTTACAGCCTCACAGGACCTCTGTATTCTGACTGGAGCCTGCTGGATCCAAAACCACAAATACATATTGAGTCAACATATACAGAAGCAATGCACATAAATGATGTGCAAGACCGCAGTTAAGTCTTACTTTTCAAACATTAGTATCATCATATGCTTGGACTGGTGTTGGAAACATCGTCATCAAAAGACATAAGCTGAGACCAGAGTTACCACTCGTCATTTACAGACTTTACAAGAAGTTTCATGAGCATACAAACCCAGTCTACAAATCTAATGAGAATAATTACACAATGTTTGAAGTCCTAGGAATATCACTCTGTGTAGCTTTATCCTGCACTGTCACCACACTTTGCTGATGCTGTAATAGTCCAAAAATAGGCTGCTTTAGTGGCAAAAGAAGAGAACTCCCATGGTATGTGTACCTATTTGATCGCAGAATCATAGAATCACCTAGGTTGGAAAAGACCTTTAAGATCACCAAGTCCAACTGTTACCCCAGGACTGCCAAGACCACCACTAAACCATGTCACTGAGGGCCTCATCTACACGGTTTTTGAACACTTCCAGGGATGGTGATTCCATCACTTTCCTGGGCAGCCTGTTCCTAGGGCAGCGTTCACAGCCTTATAGGCCTCAGTATTGCTAAGTTCTGCATATTTGGATATAGCACTATACTGTTAAATAGACTTGTAGCTCTGCTAAGTATCTAAAGGCTCGTGATTAGCATAGGTAGAATAGCAGTTCATTTTTATAAGGAAGGATGGTGAGAAGCCTTGACAGTTCTGGCTTCCAACAACTTCCAAGAGTTATGCATCTGGAATGGATGTTTCCTGTGCTTTCATGCATAGTATCCTCAGCTATGTGGTGCCAAAGAGCAGGACAAGGATCACACCATCTACTCACCAGGAAGAGACCCTGACAAAGAACTTGGGTGAGGCACATAACCAAGAGGTACAGAGGCTGGTCCATGCACCACATAATCATTGGTCATCGTTTCCCCATCTCCCTTCATGCGTGGGCACAGCACCCTCTGGCAGATGAAGTACATTGCTCCAACCACAAAAACTGTAAGGATCACACCAATGATGGAGCCTATAGTGTTGTTGGGCTGTGGTGCGGGCTCCTCTGTTGTGTCTAAAAGTGAAAATGAAAATCAGGCCATGTAAATTAATGCAACAGCTTCATGTACCAACATCAGTTTTACTGACTATATTTTAACACAGGAAAAATAAAAGCCTCCTCTTCTGTAGGCAGACAACAGCTTTCAAATTAATATATGGGAGGAACAAACAGGCACTGGGGCAGATCTGTTTAAAGACTCTGAGTGTCCATAAGAGCTACCTATGCCCATGGATGACCTCCACACATGCAGAGAGGTTTTTGAATCACAAATGATAGGAAATATACAGTACATGCATATGCAGGGAGGTAATAAACCAGGTCGCTATCTTGCTTCATGCTGACAGGCAGGGCTATCCTTTGAACTTGATGAACAAGACCCGTAATCATGACTCCAGATGGCAGTGTGCTGGGGACTCCAGTTATATGCTTTTTCTTGTCATTAAAGACAATGACAACTATTTTTCATGTTGCACCTCATCACATAAGCACCTAGGTTATCACTCAGTGTAACACAGTGGCACTCCCTTCTCTCAACTGTGTAACATTTACTTATGCTGAACAGCAGAGGTGATGCATCAATGATAAATTTTGGGTTTGCTGCTATTTATTAAACTACCTAACACACTCCACATCTGACCCACCTATGGTTACAGATACAGCTGAGCATCAGCTTTATACACCCCATCCTTATTAGGAATCTGTGTCTGAAATGATTATTCAACAGTCAAAATGAGTGGCTTTCCCGACAATATCAATTCTAAGCAGTGATATTTCTGGGAATAAATGACAACCCCCTGCCTGTGCTTCACGAATTTGACAAGAAAAGCAGACTTTAAAGTATTTTCCTGTTCCAGTCAGTGTTTTACATCTTATCCATTACTGAAAGTCTTTTCCTCAACACATTTTCTTCTCCCTGAACACCAAACCCACATTTTAACCAGCTTGTCACAGTCTAAAGAGATAAGCAAACAGACTTCTGATCACACTGGAAGGGGGACAGTGACAACTGCAATCTTACTCTGGGTGGGCTAGTTTTTCATCATCTGCTACAAAACCAGAAAACATATGAACTCGAATAAAGATAACTATATATGTCTGTGATAATGTCACTAATGACTTGATAGCATAACAGAACATCTCCTATTACTCCTTCTTAAGTTTAAGGGCCCAACTCTGGCTTTGCATTTTCAAGTTATGTGTGTGTCAACCATGATACACAGATCTCTACGCACAAGAAGAGATGTCCCAATTTACAATTTCTTTTAAAGCACCAATCGTGAAAATGAACTTTCAATTTGGAATTCTAAAGGCAGTGGCTTTCTTGCAGAGCCCTGGAGATTTCAAGGTAGAGGACATGACATGTTACAAATCATCAATCAAGATCAGAATTACATCTTTTCAAGATACCAAGGAAATTTTAGAAGGCTTACTGTATAAACAGAGTGCTCCTCTGATTCTAAAACCACCTGCTATTAATTCTCTGGATGAGGAAAACATGAAGCAAAGCAGTTATGTATGAAAGCCTCATGCTGCTAGATTTTTTATTAAAACTATTCCAATTCAGCATACTAACAGCTTACAGGAAAACAAACCTTTCATTTCTTTTGAAAGTGTAAAAAGGTAAGTGGGAAAATTACCAGCCTGCCTTGCCTCAAAATACTAGTTCGTTTTGTTATTCCTATTCCAGCATGTTATGTATTAATTGCATGACAGCAGTTATAAACAGGAGCATTCATTATGGAGTAATTAATTCAGTCTGGTTGGCAGAATAAAACCTAACTCATAGAGTAGGTAAGAAACGAATTTTGGATGCTGCAATTAAGTCTCTAGTCTCAGGCTTTACACTTACAGCATCCTTGCTCATCTGAGCTGTCACTGCAGTCCAGGTTGTGATCACATTTCTTGCTTTTCCCGATGCACTGCCCACTGGCACAGCGGAACTGATCAGTTAAACAAAGCACTGGAAAGAGAACCTCACAAGTCAGTATCAAAGACTTCTACTTCTTAAAATGATTAAGAAAACAAGATACCAAAGCATGCAATCAGTATCTTGGGTGAGCTTAGCCTGCTGCTAGCTTCATTTCTTAAAGTAGCCAGTAGCACACAAAGTCCCTTATGCTAACCATGCACGAAGAGTGATTCAGTGCTCTGTTGGGGATATTGCGCAGTGGGTACCTGGGTCCTCACTGCCTGTATACAAGTAAGGACACTACAAGATAAAGCTACCTTAACTAAAACAACCCAGAAGCAGAAGGCTACTGAGAACACAGGTGCTTATGCCAGGACATGGCTATTGTAAAATTACTTATAACAATTTCCAACTCTAAGTATTTACTGTAATATAAGGGAGAAGAATTAAGTTACTAAAAACAAATCTGTCAAACCATGATGATAAAATTGTTTAAGAAATATAAATGTGGTTTCTTAATGTCCTTGTATTCTCCCTGTAAACCAGAAAACTCCTTGATCAGAAGACAATCTATTTCACTTGACATTATGTTTTGAAAATGCAGTGAAAGACAGGAGATGAAACTGGAGCTTTGCCAGCATGCTCAAAAATAAGCCACCACTCTGGGAAAAAGGGTGCTGCAGGCAAGGTAGTGGCTGCTGTTGTTTACACATCTTTTTGCCTCCTGTTTCTCATAAAATGCAGAAATTCTTTCTGATTTCAACTGAATTAAGCAGTTAAAGTAAAGGCTTTTCTGTAATCAAGTTGAATACTCAGAATAACAGGGCCACTTTGAAGGTGATAAACAGCCTCTTGTCTGGCAACTCCAATCACTGGATGGCAACTGGGAAGCTAACTTGCACAATGTATTTTGGAATGTCAGCATCTCATCTGGCTAACAATCACTTTTCATCACACAGGGAGTGCATCAGTCCGTATGCTTTTGTTTGAGCTGGAGCCCATGTTTTGAAAAGAGAATCAGCCTTGATTCAAAGACTCTTAGTTTCTTTAAAGAAGCAAAATGTACTGAAGGTATATAGAGAAGAGGCATCTTTTCCAGCTTGCGAGTTGTCCCTACAACTCTTCACTATTTTGCAGTGGGGAAAGGGCAAGTTTGCTCATGTTTCAAATTGTAGAGCGGTGGGGTAGTTCAGATTCCACCAGATTCCTGTCCTTCCCAAAACTAAGAGAACCTAATTCTCATTGCGCTGGAAACAGCACTTCCCTCAGTAATGATGGTGTAAATATTCTCTTTTGCTGTGCTGTATAGGTAGAAGAGGTCTCCAGAAATCTCACCAGTCTCTCACTCCCATTTACTCAGAAAAGCTTAACTTCATTTTGTACATATATTATAAAATAAACAATCCCAAGACATTTACGGGGTACACAAAAAACTATGACAAGGATTTGCTTCACTTTGTAATTCACTCCCACTAACTGGGTCTTTAGAGTTCAAAACCATACCACTTTTAATAGCACTTTTCACAGAGTTTAAATCACTGTACAGGAGATCATTGTTACTTCCATTTCACAGGTGGAGAAACAGAAGTATGGAGTTGTGAAATAATGGCCCATTTAAAAGACCAGTTTGAAAACTAGCAGAACCTTAGGTCCTTCACAATCCTACCCAGCAATAACTTTGGTATTTATCATAGTGTTCTCATGACAGCTCTATTGTTATCACACTTTGAAAGATCCTTTGTACCTTCGCAGTTCTTCTCATCCGAGTTGTCCTGGCAATTTGCTTCTCCATTGCACCGAAGGGCACTGTCTATGCATTGTCCACTTTCACATTGGAACTGGGTGTCTGAGCACACCGGGCAGTTCTTTTCATCACTGTGGTCTTCGCATTCAGTGAAACCATCACAGCGCCAGGCCACAGGGATGCAGTCAATCTCACCTGTGAAACAGGTGAACTGCTGAGGGGAGCATGTTGGTGGTTCTTTAAAAATCAAGCAAACAAAGAAGAATTAAAAATCCAGGTGAACAAACGGCAGATCAGGACAGGTAAGGACAAGAAGAGCTCAGTTGCTTTCATTTATCAAGCAGCTGATAAATGTGCCACATCATAAGGTAACTTTCACCCCCACCGTAATTTGTGCACATCCTGAACCCCATGTGACTGATGCAGACTCACCTCAACGGAGGCTCATTAGGCAAAGAACAAGGGAAACATGTACACTCAAAACAATTGTTTTCCCTTCCCACTTCAGCCTCTTACACTTAGCAATTCAAAAGTCTTCATTTAAAGTCAACACACTTTTCTATTCCACCTTTCCTGCAACACTCCTGTATACACAACTAATGGCTCACTCTCTTGTCATTGTATAGAAAACACTAAAAGGATGTAATACTGCAGATGGATGCACTGTGACTCAGTGTCTAGTTATGTGCCCTTGACAGCTCTGTTCAGTCAAAATTATTTTAAAACAACAAAAATCTGCTCCATCTAGTCAAGTCCCACTATGTCAACACAGCTGTTATCTGTTATTTAACATTTACTACAGTAACTGTTAATCTCATGCAGTAAGTGTGGGGTTTTTTCTTTTTTTTTTAAAATCCTTCTTTTTCCCCTCCTCCCCTCCCCTTTTGGCCTGGTCTTAAACTTGCCCTGAGAAAATATCTGGATTATGTTAGCTCTTGTTCCATTGTGAGACCACACGTCGCCTTGATGGCGAGAAGATTACATAATAAATCCATTCAGTATGGTGGCACAAAAAAACCCAAGCATCAAAGTGCCTCTCCTCAACCTCATTTCAACCCCACCCTTGGAGACACCAGGGCATAGGCTACAGTGGCCGTATCACCATGGAGGAGGCAACTTGCCCTTCTGGGACTGCAGTTCAGAAAGACACGTATAGGGCGAGTGAGGAGGACAGCAGAGAAGAATAAAATTCCACAGACATGGTACAATATGCCAGAACATGAGAATCTACCACTATTTGGAAAAGGAGAACATACAGAGTGACAGAAAAGAAGTAATAAAAATCATACAACTGAAAAATCCAGTTGAAATGATTCAGTGGGCTTAAATAGGAAGGGTGAACAGTAGCCCCCATTCAACAGTGAACTAGTAAACCTCTCTCTTACTCCCCAGTACTTGCAGATTCAGCTGGTAAGCATGTCGAAGTGTGTAACAGCACCTGGTGGACTGTCACATTCTTTCTGCTCAGAAGCCACCCCTAAAGATGGAACCCCCACACACACCCAGAAGCTGACAGCTTAGTGACAGAACATGGGAAGGACTTACCTCCGCAGGACAGCTCATCCTGCAGCAGAACAAGGTGGACTGGACAAGAGCAGCGTGTGGTGCCATCGCCCTTCACAATGCAAATGTGTGAGCAGCCACCATTATCTTGAGAACAAGGATGTTGTCCTGTGGTTTTAAAAATAAAGACAGGTACTGACAAGAAATCCCCACTTCTTTTATGACTTCTCAATAATTCCTTTGGGCTCACAGGACTCCCTTCATTACTTCCTTCCCCCTGGGGAGAGCTCTACTAAAAACAGCTTTGAAAAAAATGTCTTTTGTTGTGTGTGTTTCTTCACTTTATACACATCAATAATTACAACGCACATCAGTAACTGCCCATGATCTGAAACACTAAAAATCACGCCATGGGGTCTACTGAAATGACATTAAACTTTTCGTTTCTTGTGTGAGGTAGAATTAGTTCTCTGCAGCAAAAATAGTAGCATTAGTAATTGAAAAACATGCCTTGGGTTCCATACTTCCTTTTCTCTATCAAAGACCCTTAAAAAAGTAAACTTTTCTAATTTGTGAATTCTGTCACTTCCATACTGTCTCTGAAACTCAAATTAACATGCTCTAGATAAATATGTCTCTTCATTTTAATGTTTAATAAGGACAACACACTTCTCTTGGAACTCCTGACAAATTTACTGAGATTAATAGCACACAAAACTAGTAGTAGTCTGCAGCGAAGCTTTAATTAAACATCCCCAGACATTTTTCTACATATTTCTCCAAGGCATGCACCACAGCCTATTAACCAGGCCTATTTCCTCCAGGATGACAGCAGCTCCACTGCTTTAACCATCCAGCTCCCATTGTTTCAAGCGTGTGTGTGGAGAAATGCTATATCCTGGTAAACAGAAAACTTTTTAAAGGGCAGCCATGTTTAACACAAATTGTTATTTAAGACATGCTTCCTTTCTGCAACACAACATTGATCTTCTGGCATTACTTTCAATACGAATTGCCACCAACAAAAATTGTTCACTTTTCCCTCAAGCAGGCAGTCCACTGAAATATATACTGCTAGTAAAAGGCCTTGAGAGCTGTGCTTGTTTAAATGGAAATAAACACCTGATAGTGACTCACTAGCATGATCCAAAAAATCCTCTACTAGGGATAACAGGATGTTTTCAGTGTGCCTACAGACACTCATATGCCAGGTGCCAGCATGGGACTGCCAATAAAGTTGTCATCAGCAACAAAAGATGATGCTGGGTTTGTGATAGGTTTCCAGTCCATTGCCAACTGCCTGAAGGAAACAAACTCAGCTGCACCCTGGCAAGGTACAGACACAGAATGATACCAACTGCGGGCCCCTTCGATTTGTACTGATGTTTATCAGTGACAGGGCCAAACAGGCTCATCTTTCTGCAGCCACTCCTTGGCTCAAGCCCCGCAGGCACTGTTTGCACTTGCAAACAGGGATGGCACTTACTGTACTCCTGAATGTTGAGCTCTTTTACAGCATGGATGTCACTGAGTTGTGCAATACGAGCTTGGACCTTTGTACGTCCTTCGCGGCCAGTCATATCAATCTTTTCAATCATCTGCTGTTGCCTGTCAATCCAATACAGCCAGTTTTCAAACACAGTTAGTCCCACAGGCTGCAAGATATTAGAGTCTTCCAAAACAATTCGGTTAGCACCTGCGGAAGGGAAAGAGTGGTTTAGCTGAACTGGAATGAACAGGAACACCATCACAGATATTTTCTACACTACTCACACCACTATTTTCTATTATTTTTACACTACCAGGTAAGCCTCCTATAAAAGCAACTCTGGTTCCTCTGATGCAAGACTGATACATTTTGCAGACAGTTTCTGTACTTCAAATATGATTACTGTCTGGAGTTTGGTGCTCAGCTCCATTACCCTATCCAGTCTTTTGACTGATATGCTGGGAATCAGTAATACTCTTCATTCTATCCTTTTTTGAGAGATTAACTGCTTTATCTTGGCATACAACAGGGAATAAGAAGATGAGTTATTAGCTTGAGTTGACTAATACAAGATAAAATCCAAGTGAAGACAAAGTAGTTAGTACTTCTCACATGAATGATGAGATTAAGGTAAACACTTGACTTCTGACTTCCTCATATTCTTTCTTTTCAACTACATCATCTTCATAAGGTTTTCAGGCTAAACTGGGAATGCTAATTTCTTGCTAGTGAAGAGTTACTTTCCTCAGTTCCTTTAGCAGTCACCAGTAGCAAGCCTTATACCTCTGAAGAGTATAAGGCTGACTTTTACACTAGATTACTTTGCATTAAAACTAATCAAGAGAGACTACCATGTTTCATGGTTAAGACTCAGTCCACAGCTATTTTAAAGTTATCACTAAAGACTGTCCAAAACCAGTGAAAACTTAGTAGCTCATACACAAAAGGAAAGTATGTTATTCAAAACCTGAGAGCTCAGGAGTAAGGTTTAATCCATGCTTCCTTTACTTTACATGATATGACAGGGTCATTAACACTAAAATATTCTGTGAAGTTTATCAGATCCTGAGCAGAAAATTACTCACAGACATATGCATTTGCTTCAGTCTTGAGATGTGTAGCATCACACAGTGCAAACTTAGGCCACAGCTTGAAAATTTACATATAAATCCTGGTGTTTCAGATATTGGGGCTCACAACTATGCTTAGTTTTCTCTTTTACTACAAGAGACAATAGCTTTGCATATGTTCATCCACAAAATTTCTAGTAAGTTTTTATGTTTTGTCCTGTAAAAATATGCTAGCACAACTTAACACCATAAAAATTCTACTCTGTCTCCATCATATCCACACACCTAATGTTATGGGACAAAAGACCCATATTTAATAACGTCATAATTTGAGTAAGTTCTATCCCTCTGCTTTGTTTAGTAGCAAGAATGGGGTTTTGGCTTGTTGAGAACTTCATCAACAATACGTCAGTGATGATGTCCTACAACTTCAGCTATGAAAAGTGTTTTTATCTCCATCTCACTAAAAGCAAACAGAGTTCAGAAGTTAAGTAATCTTCCAAATATGTAGCAAGTGGTAACATCTAAAGTAGAACAGGGAAATTCAAATATTAATCCTAAGACAGACTGGGCCCTCACCCACCACTTTGGAACAACACCAGCAATGATCTGATTAAGAAAAGATGTTAATGGATTCTGAAGGATGCTATACCCAGACTGATGGAGAAATTAATAGACCAAGTGATGTAAGTTAAACTAAATAACTGCAACCGCCTATTAACCCCCAAGAACATGACTCATTGCATAGGGAAAAGGTAAGAAACAGCAGACTGCATCTTGAGTAGAAGAAAAAGTAAGCTGGGAATAGGGAAAAATGCAATGACAGGAAGGAATATAGTTAAGACTAAGACCCTGACTTACTCAAATGGAGTCTGTACATGCCTTGCTCGGTCATGCTTATGTCAATCAGAATGGCATTTTGCAGTATGCTCCTAAAGCTCTGAAGCTTAAAACAGTCACTCCCTTAATGTCTTAATCTTTCTTTTTACTGCTTGTGACCAAGTGTAACTGACTATTTCTCACTAAACTGAGACATTGAAATCCTTCCTTCCATAAACCAACAACAAAATCCAAAGCTGGCCCATCAGGGTGCTAGTCCCTTTTACTGGGAACGTCAGATGAAAGGGAGATGTGATTAAGAGGAGGCTTTGTCTTCTGGCATCACCATTCTCTTTCCAGCAATACCTTTCAAGATTTAAAACCCAACCAAATAAACATAAAAATCAGGGCACACCCACAGCTCATTCTATTTCCACATAAAAATTAATTCCAGAATCATCAGACATTTCCAAATCACACTAATTATTCTGGAATAGAAGAACTAATTTCCAAATAGTTTCCATGGTAGGGAGCTAATTCCAGTCATCTTTTCACAAACAACCCCTTAATCATGTGAAGAATCTGGTTAGCTTCAATAGGATCTCCCATTTGGGCAGCATAAGCAAGTCCTAACTGCATGCCTGAAGGACAGGGAGGAAGAGAAGGACGGCATCACATAAAAGGCATTCTAGCTCTTCTCCTCTTTCTGGGTACCGGCGTCTACACAGTTGACAGAAAAGGAAACTGTGCATGTTTTTAAGAAGCCAACACGCAGAAAATTCACTCTGTCGGTCAAAAAAAGCCTATTAATCAGCATTCCTAAGCACAGGAATGGATCTCAGCAGTTAGCAATTTATGGTGGCGATTACAGTAATCTATCTGAGGTGCAAATGCTAAAAAGCAAGAGAGGTTTTGGAATGGTTTTTCAAGTTCTTTGAAAATATAGTGAGCTTTTACCACACAACATTGGTGATCCAAGAGCCACATCTTTAGGAAAAAAAAAAAACCAACCCATAAACCACAAAAAAAAAATCCCAAAACCAAAATCAAAACAACAAAACCATCACAAACAAAACCCAAAGCATATTCACTAAAACCAGACAGAATTAGAATTTGGACCCATCTCCTCCTCTGGTGTCCTAATTCGTGGCAGATAACACAAATTGAGAAACTAAGCATGTGAGAGGTTCTGCTGTCTATTACTCATACAGACCCTGGATCTGCGATAGCCTAGAACACACCAAGATACACCCTGCAACATCTTTTTCAGAATAATTCACTAAGGTTATGTCCTGTGTTTTAAAATAGTGAACAATCAGGGTACCACAGTTCATTAGTGACCCTTAACCTTTCAGTGACACACCACACAAATCACTGATAAAAAACCTTATCATTCTCAGCCTCAATTCCAACCATCTAGAGAAACAGAAACGTTTTCCAAAATGAAAGCCTATTGTAGCAGTTACATAAAAGGCTGAAAATCACAAAGGTGTCAACACGATTACATGCTGCTACTTTGAATGAAGGTATCGTATTGTCAGTGAAAGATATTACTACAAACTACCATAATCTTGTTCAGTTTTCAAACTCATGTGCAGACTGCAAAGTGAGTCCTTATTTCCTTACACAGGTATTTATGCTTCTGATAGTAGAAAACACTCAGCTGAAGTACAAGGACATGCACTATTCGAACTGGGGATGGACTTGCTGCAGAGGGAAGAGAAATTCTGCTACTGCCCTCCACTAGCAGCAGCGTGAGGGGGGCATATACCCCATCACCTAACAGAGAGGGGTAAGTATGTGCTCAGAACATCCTGTTACTCCCAGCAGCAACATCCAGCCCAAATCATATCACAACAAATTAATTCTGAAGCCACATGAAACAGCTAAGTTGATCCAGCAGCTTGTTGGATCCAGCTTGTAAATAAGAGACATCTCAGTTTCTTTTCACCCAACTTGACTGCGTGGTTTTTTCTCTTCTCTTGCTCCAGTTCTGGTTACTTTCTGGACTCTTTCCTGAACCAATTCAGCTTTCCAAAACAATAGAACACTGTTCTCTATTTCTCTTTTGCTGTATATTATTGTTAGGTTATTGTTTTGCTTATGTGGTTAAGGGTTAAGTGAGCTGAATAAACTCACAGAGGAGGCCAGATGAGCAGCATAACCAACCTTAGGGAACAGGCAAGGAGAATTCCATAACTGCAAGAGGGAGTTTTTTGCCTTTTGAGAACAGAGAGCTGTTAGATCTGCTCTGTCCTTCACACATCACTTCACCCTAAATGACAGGTACACAAGTGACCTGCACACTTGCTGCTTTAACTGCAGGAGAGATTTTTCTACTAACAGGAAACTCCTCTGACTGACAGATTACTGCACCAAAAACAATGCCTTTAAAAACAACTCTCTCCCTCCCTTTTCCAAAACTGCTGCAATTTATTTGTGAACTGACTTTGGGAAACCACACAAAGGTATTGCAGTGAGAAACTGAAGTAAATAGCATGTGTAGCAATTAATAATGCAAATCATAGATAGAGGCATGAGACTGTAAAGGCACACTGCATGAATCATGCACATTCCCTGGCTGGGAATTTAGGGAGTGATTAGAATCACAGTACAGACTGTTTATAGTAGGAAGGAAAAGAAGACACCTTTCCCTGCATTCCCCCACACCCACACCACACAAATGAATCACTGAATTAAAGTGCTACTCTACCTGAAAGGTCACTGCTTTCAATTCTTCGCAGGTCTGAATCAGCCCAGAACAACTTGCCTAGCTGGCTGTCAATAGCTAAGGCTATGGGCTTGCTCAAACCACTGAAGAAAAGGACCTCTCGTTCTGTTCCATCCAATGCTGCTCGCTCTATTTTAGGAGACCTTTCCTGTAGGTTGGTGAAATACATGTATCTGGAATAGGAATGATTAGAAGAAAAAAAGTTTACTGGATTTTTCCACAGTTTTACTATATGACCAAGACACAAATTCATTAACAAATGAAATTTTTATTCTGACAAAGAGACACCAACGTGCAGCAAGAAAACGATTTGATTCTCAAGACCTTCAGCCTGAATTTTCCCCACATTGTATTTCAGCTACATACCCTTTCTCTGGGTTCACCACAATGGCCCTGGGCCTGTCTTGATCTCCTTTGAGCACAACTCCCATGGGTCTGCCATCCAGGCGTGTCACGTTGATCACATTAGTAGCTTCACAGGTCCAGTAGATATAGCGACTGTAGATGTCAATGCTGAGGTCATAAGGCTGCATATCTAGGTTCTGATTGGGAACTGGACTTGTCACAACAGTGAGGCTCTACAAAGGAAAGAAAAACAACCCACAGAACAGCATTTACTCTCATTTAATGTGAGCAATTTCATTTTGCTATGGATGCATCACATCAAACTACTTCTCAGAAAAAGGAGGTGGCCAAAATACTATCATAAAGTAAGGAGACACCCAGCTGCAGTTGCCCCACCAACACTTTTGATCAGATATAGACACTTAGCCCTGACAGTCTGTTGTAATTGCAAGCATGTAAATTGGTTGCAGGTCATAAGACTTCGCGATTTTAACCAGTAAGTCCAAATTGCATTTCTTCTTGCCTTCTTGACGACTCTTTAAGTTTGGTTTGGATAGATCCAAACCCAGCACACATTTAGCACTCTACAACTGAAACAGATAACCACTGCTTCCCAAAGCTGCAGCTGAACAAATGAAAACACAGGCAAAGTGAGGCTAGACAGCACATGAAATTCTTGCCTCATTCTTCTCCACCATCGGTGTCATCATACGAAGGGGACATAATGATGAATAATAAATGGGAAGGTAACCCTGCCAACAGGCAGAAAGGACATCAGTCACCACAGTGACTTTAGAGCATTTCCAGCTGACACCTTTCTGCTTCAAAGTTCTTGCCTTCTACTGGTGCAGACCTCTGGAGTTCATGTGCTTTTCTTTCCTTTTTATCAATTTATTATTTTTTAAGAAAGAACTTGCTTGTCTCCTGCAGGGAAAGCTGAACTGAAATCTTCCATGGGCTTTTCAAAAAATCTGAAGAGGAGGGATAACTCACAGAACACAGCCTCACATCATCTTTTTGGAGAACTTCGTGCTTTTGAGGTGAGCAGCCTCCACCCTCTCAACCTCAAATTAAACTTCACCAGAGAATTTGCTTAACTTTATTTAGCTTGTCACTCCTTTGAAAGGGTTTGACTACATATCTTACATTTGTTTATTCTGCTGAAGCTGGCAAAAGCCTTGTGCCTTTAACTAGTTTTGGGTATTAAATTATGTAAATATTCCAAAATTAAAATGGTTGCTAAATTAGGAGTTAATGTTGAAGGGCCTTCAGCAGGATCCAACTGCCACCACACCTACCACCAGAAACCACATTCTCTTGCAAATTAAACTGAATATAGCACCTCTGTGTTGTTCACCTTAATCTTCTGCTCCTCCCCATTCAAAAACTCAGGGAGAAAAAAAATCTATTTTAAAATGTGGAAATGCGTAATCAGTCATTGCTCACAATTAACATCACTAAACCTGCACCACCTCTTGCCCTACTCCACTTTTTCTGTATTCCCCATCGAATGCATTTTCCCAAGGCTGCTACTATATCTCTTACAGGTCATTAGTCTCCATCTCTTTGCCCAGGTTAACAACAGCTCTCCTCCTACCTCCACCAGAACCTGGGAGGCTTCAGACACAGCCATGCACCAGTCCCACCCTCTTCATTTTAGTCAATGCCCCTGCACCCTGTTCATTTGCAACTCTTCCTTCTCTCTCACGCACACTCCATTTCTCCCAAGAACCTTCCCTTCCATGTTCTATTTCTTTTAGATAGGGGTTTCCAACAGCCCCCAGCCAAAAGTCAGAACTGAACAAATAATGCAAAAATATCTTTAAGTTGCCCTTATTTTATCATGCTTTATTTCTTGCTGTACCTCCCAAACTACTGGCTGAGGACTCCAAAAACTCCAGATGTCAATTGTTTTGCCAAGTGACAGCTAGTAACCTGCAGGAAGTCCGTGTATCTAAATTATTCATGTACAATTGTTGGGTGTAGGGCATGCTTTCCTCATCTTTTAGTAATTCCATCACCCACAGGATACCTGGCTGCCATCTTCCTGTGCCTTCCGGATGATGTTCTGCCGAGAATCAATCCAGTACAGATGCTTATCCAGGGGGTCATAATCAATGGCTCGAACATTCCTGAGACTATGGATAGGGAGTATGATATCTGGACTCTGCTGCTCATCTATCACCATGCGATTAATTGCATTCTTCTGGCTGAACAACAGGAAGGTTGTAGGAGCTTGATGGGATTAAGAAAAAAGAGGGGCGTGAAAGGGTTACACATAGCAGTAATGCTGGGTATTTGTATGTTCAAAAAAGACAACTATATACAACCAGACAGTCCCTATTATTTCATTCCCTTTCTTCTTTGCCAAGAAAACAAAAATCAAGGCAAAACATTAAAATCCTAACCTCTGATCAGTCTGGAAAGCCTTCCAAATGACCTCTTTTTACTATAAACATATGAACGTGTATGTGACAGGCAAAGATAATTTTGTGAGTCACAGGACTAACAAATGTGAAGACTTCTGTCAAAATCACCTCCAAGAAGAATGGTCAACCATGTCTCTCAAAGAACTGTCAATCTTTTTTCTAAAGGGGTTCCAGGGAAATGTAGTTCCACTATTTGAAGTTGAACCTTTTTCTAGGTACGCCTCTACTTGCAGAGGAAGCCGAGTGAAAGCTGGCACTGGTTCCTTGTTTTGCGGTCCCAGGGAAGACAGATTGCCATTAGAGTAGTTCAATTATGTTCCCACAAACCCTCTTCCTGCCTGCACTGGAATGGAACAACAACTAATTCACACAAAAATCTGTTAGGTCTGTTCAAGCCTGCATTTTGGAAGAAAAATCTATTCACTCTTCTCAAATTTATATCTTATTTCCAAGTGCTCATCTGAGAATGCTAACCTGCAGCTGGGAAAAAACCCAACACTGATGCTCTGCTCCAGCTGTCCAGGTACCCAGCAAAAACTTCCCAGACAAATGATGTTTTTTTTTCTTAGAAATATCATCAAACATCAGAAAATAAGACTTCTCTACCCCATATGGCTGTAGTTTACCGGCTGTATCTTACACAGTCAGTGCACAAGGCATTTAATACATCGTTAGAAAGAAATTATCCCTGTATTACATTACTGGGTCAGGAATCAGAGGAGGTTGTTAAAGCATTTTCCCTTTTCACAGCATTCTTTTCAATAATGGTCTGCCTGGAGCCACTGCTGTGCAAGACGGCGCAAGAGCCAGCAGCCAGAAATGCAGTTTGCAGCCTCCCTGAAGTTTGTACAATCAATTCTCTATAGCACAAGTCTGGAGAGATTAGCAGTGGGACACTGCACTCATTCAATCCAGCCTGTAAAACAGGTAAGGCAGCACCTGGGAAAGGGGAGTAGGCTAAAGTCTTCCAAAGAATATCATCACCTTGCTTTGTAATTTTATGCATACGCTTTGAACATTTATTCAGGCTGCTGGAAAAAAGTAAAGTAAAGCGAGCGGGAGGGAAGTTTCCTTGGTAACTAACACTCAGTCCTAACATCCTATAACAATCAGGCCTAATTTGCTTTCTGGAAAACCTGTGTTTCCCCTCCAAGCATTTCTCCAATAATTTAAGCCTCCTTCTACTTAGCTCTAAACTGTAGCAGAAAGCACAAAAAAGGCAAAGCAAAGTTTATATGAACGTGTACAGCAAAATATTAGATTCGGAAAACATCAGCATTCTTACCAAGCAGTTAAATGAGTACTGGAGGGGGGAAAAAAGCTTAAGATAAAACAGTGCACGTAAACATACCGTCATAAGCACCTAAAATTCTTTCCACTTTTCCCCAGAGGCACCCTCTCACTGTCTGAGATTGCTTGGCTTCCAACTTTGAATTGATGTCTCATTATAAAAAGCAACAGCAGAATTTCCTCCCTTGAGTCCCCACATCTCTGAAACAGTACCAGTTTCAGAAATCCCTTCCCAGTTTTCATCATGCTCCCTCCCAGTGTTCTCATATTTAAACTATATTTTTGGCAGGCAAATGGAGTACAACGAGCACATTTCCCCTGTAACACTGCCTTCAAACTTTGTAACACGTGGTAGGTCTGATGAAATCTGTTATCCTTCCCACACTTCTGAGCAGTGTGTCCTTCCCGTAATTAAAAGAATCTATGCCCATATGAGCACAGCAATCTAGAAGGGAGGAACTGGCCTCTAGACAGGGCTTAGGCTATTAATATGTTCAGGAGTACATAAGCAAGTAAAACAGTCAAGAGAAAATTAAAACGATTCATCCTCCAATTATAGCAGCCAAGAAAAAAAATCAAATTATACGCAGAGAAGCCCAAGTCTCCAATTACCTACAAATGAGAAGCTGGAAAGTTCCCAGGTTTGACCATGGCAGAAGGAAAACTCCTAATGCCTCACGAACGGCCCTGAACTGTACCGTGAGGAATTGGTTCTATTTGCTTACAACACATTTGCTATATTTTTCTCTTTCCTTTGTTTCCAAGAGCATTTTCACAAGAAAACACGACCTTCGATCATTTTGCTACTTATTCTCTGCTGGAAGTCAAATTTCTCCACCTACAAAATCACAGTCATCACCAGAGAGGTGCCAGCATGTCTTGTAACTTGCAGGAAGGTGTGAACATGTCAGAGTACAATAATCCAGTTGTCATGCAAGCACCCCTTCTAATAACAAAAGGAAAGGAGGAGTACAGGAAACACTGGCGAGTGGAAAAGCAGAGTTTTCTGAAGACCAAGGTTTAAAAAAAAAAATAAAAAATGCCATGAGGTGGCATTCACAGAACAAGCTGCCCTGCTTTTGGCTTTAAAACAACAGTTGGATGTTTCTACTCATGCATAATGTAGATGAGATACAATCTGTCTCTCTGCACCATGAATCTCTTCACCCACTGACTAATCTGAATGACACCAGTGGAAATCAGCCATCCAGCACAGCTGCCAAAATTATGAGCTTCACTGGCAGCCAGTTATTGAGAGATGGATAAATTATTTGGTTAGAAACCAATTACACACAGCCTGAGGGGCCTTGCAGTTCATTTTCTGCCCAACAATAAAGAAAAATAGGGCTAGGCTGCACTAAGATCAGAAATCTGAAACCTGAACTGCTGGGGAGGCCATGGAGACATCCTCTGCTCACTAAAGAAGAAACACTTTCAGGGGTATGAGAGTGGCCCACCTCAGAATCTCATCAGCCAGCAAACATATAGAATTAAATCTTCACCACTCAAAGACTACACAAAGTCCAGAGTATAGACCAAAGCATCACATATCCTTTATGTCAGGCAAAATTAGAAATAAGTAAGCAGACAAACAAGCAAGCAAGCAAGCACTTGAGGAGGGTCTGACAGATACAAAAACAAAAGCACTTTGAGCTTTCCCGTTTACACAGGTTTAGCTGAGTCCCTGTAAAGGTTCACTTACAGCAACTCTTATTTTACGGTAATACTGGTAGGTTGCAAGACTAATATTTTTTGTGTGCTTTCAATGCCCTATGTTCTCTTAGAAGTCATAGGATTTTAGTGTTGCAAAATTACATTTTAAAAGGCTTGTTTTTATTGAGATCTTTATCTAGCCATATATCCTGCTTCCTATGGAGGAAGGGAAGGTAAGGAACCAAAAATATTTCAAGTATATGTTTAACATTAAAGATTGAAACTAGCTTTAACTCGGCCTATTAGCAAACAAGCTTCACTATCTTACATAAACCCAAAACTCTTCTTTTCTCTAAGTACAATGCTTGCATCTGTTATCAAACATATCTGCTTTTCTGTTTTATCTTCATTCATTATGGCTTACCACTACAAGTCCTGTTGTCAGAGTTCAAGGAATAGTGAGCCGGGCAGCCACAGACAAAACCACTGACAGGGACTGCTAAGCACAAGTGAGAGCAGTGACCGTTGCTAGAGGCACATTCATTCCAGCCTGCCTGCCTGGAGGAATGGAAGACCAAGATATCCATAACATAATCCAAATGCCCTTGGATGATAGTCCGGTTCTGGCCACTGGTTTTGTTGGCTCGCTCAATGCTACGCCGGCTCCAGTCTGTCCAGTAAATGTAATCCTGATACTGAGTCAAGCCAAATGGGTGAGGCAAGTCATCAGCTATAATCTCACGGTCAAGTCCTGTTTCCAAAAGGAATGGAGAGAAAAAGCAGAATTAAATGGGGACAAATACTATGCTGTTTAATGTTGCTGGACATGTACCCTGAACAGAAAGGTTAACACATAGTTTAAAGTTACTATTTCATTATTACAAAAGTAAATTATAAAGTAATGTACAATATTCAAAAGACCATTCTGAAGTGTCAGAGCCTATCACAGGAACGTGCTAATCCTGCTTGTGATTCAAAGAAGAAAACCTATTTTTCTGGGGAAAAAAAAAGCCTGTTTTGAAAATGATCAGGGTTCTTAAAGACTGTCTCTTCCTCTTCCCTGAAGCAAACAGAATGCCTCTGAAGGAGATGCAGGATCCTGACACTACAGTCTCAGTTCAGCGTCTCTCATACCACGTTTGGGTCCCTGCCTGCTGCTTACAGAGAGAACTGTTACGAGCTTAATAAAATTCTACACTGTATTATGAGAAAAATTAAATGCACAACATAAAACTAACCTGTCTCTGGAATACAGTAACAGGAAGAAGCAGTCAGAAACTCAAGGTAGGAAACTGTCAATTGTGTTTGCCATGGAAATGCTAATAGACCTTAAGGAGCAGGGCATGGCAGGGGGTGAGGGCGAATGATTTCAACGTGTTATTTCAAACCACTTCATTATCACAGAACATCCTGCTGTCTACTCACAGAAATTAAGCAGGAGATAATGAAGCAAGAAGCCTTTCCCTCTTTGCACCAAGAAGACACAGATGCACAGCCCCACACTCTGCTGTCCCAGGCCATAGGCACAGGAAAGATGAAATTCCAATGCCATGTCCAGTTCTATGGTGCAGAGGGGAATGCTGGACCAGTCTCAACAGCACATCAAAATACAGGAGAAGCTGAAGAAAAGCTGTTATATTACATATAATTCCTATAATGCATTTTCCTGGTTTTAGCTTTTTCTAGCTTTGTTCCACTATTGCAAATGTACTGCTTAAAGTAAACTAACTCCTTTAGCCTTAAATATTGGCTAGCGATGACACTAATCTAAATAAATTGGCACACAACAAGGCACTCTACTCTTGCAGGTGCCAAGAAGTTAAAAAAAGATACTGTGCAAGCCTGAGAGGGCTTGGGTCCTCAGTGTACTACCCTAGGACAATGAAAGAACAAAATATTCCATATCCATTTAGGTGTAATGCCCAGTTTATAAAACCATCACACAGACCTCAGCATGAGTGAACCTTCCCCCTCCCAGATGACTAGTAGAAGCCAGAAAAAGTTCCTTAGTGTGCAGGATTCCTGGGGGAAAGAAAACATGCCCGAAACCTGACGATACCGACAAAGACTAAAACCCAAACTGTATTAAATTACATTGTGAAAGATATCCAATAAGCTGTTGTTATCTTGGCTTTCTCTCTACCCTTCTACAGATGATGAAGTGTTCGTTATGTATTTGCCAGTGCTCTTCAGAGCAACAAAACAAGGCCCTCCAAAACAGTTGACAGCTTTGTCCTATATATAACTGAAAACATGTACAGTTTGTAGAATTTTAATTTTGTGAGGAACTGTATCACCTACAAGAAAATCAAGGTCTCACTAAATGCTCTGTTGCATAAACATCAATTACAGAAGCAACTGTTAAAGGCGTGTGAGTCTGGAAAAACCTATTTTTGTCTTAAGACTTGTATCTCTGCATTATTTAAGCAATAATTTGCCACAGGGAACTGAAAAAAGGCAGCAGCATCCCCATTATGCAGCCCAGAGCTCTGGGGCTTACCTAGCATGTTGGAAGATTCTATCAGGTTGGTATCGAGGTCAGTCCAGTACAGTCGTCTTTTAGCGTAATCAATAGTTAGGCCATTAGCACGTCCCACATTTGGCACCAAAGTAGTCCGCTCACTGCCATCCATAGCAGCTCGATCAATCTTTGGCTTACCACCCCATTCAGTCCAGTACATGAACCTGATTAAAAGGGAAGAAGGAGAGGAAAAACAAAAAACCAAACCCAAATTTATTCCAAAGGAGAACTCAAGGGAAAAAACAACAAAAATCCTTAGAAAGACAAGGAGAAAAACAAGAGCTGTAAATTTAAGCATTTATTAAGCCCATTACACTAAATACTTTTTCCAAATACTAGCAAGAAAATGAGTCAAGTTTCCTCAAAATGCTTCCAACATTATTTTTTCCACTTGGAGCTGGATTTTCACTAGCAAGTTCCATATGAAAGCACTTCAATCTTAGCTAATCCATGCACATCAACGTTAAGAGGTAAAAGGCTGCCAGCTGGGCACATTCATTTATACCTGGTTATTTAGCAAAATATTTTTCATGATGCTTGGCTTCTATTTCTATTCAGTTGTCCATCAAATGAAGGAATACAGAAAGACAGGTATGCAGAGTACTTTTGTTAATAGGTGCCACTGCTCATCTCCATATAACTAAGTCAATCAGCCATGTAACAGTGCGCTATGTTTCAGCCAAGGGTGGAATAACACAAAACCGTACGGCATTTCCACTGGAGCAAAAGTACAAACTATCACACACTCACAGGCCAGCTTATGCCTCATTTGGCAGAAGCACAGACTTGTACACATTTACATTGTCTTTAGGCACTGCAGAGTGGGCTGTATATTTGACAGCTGGTGGCTAGTTAGTAACTTCTTCCAAAATGTAAAGCCAACCCCATTTTAAAAACAAGTGAGATGTAGCTAGCCAAAGCTCACACCTTTTTGCTTTAATACTTCTACTAACAAACATCTATAGAATGCTTTTAATTTCAACCAACCACACATGGGGAAGGATGCTTCAGAAACTGCTGATCAAGAGGGAGCTATTCTTTAGACACCAGGAATATCTGTACATTTTTCTTCAAAATTTTGCAAGAATTTCGTGCATAAATTCTGCAAATTGTACACACAGCAGGCACCTGTTCAAATTGCCCCCATGGTAGTAATGCCATGAGAACATCCATATAAAGCACAACATAGCTTAGCTGTACAACAAAAACAGGCGTTTGGACTCAAAACTGAAGTCTCTTTTTTCCTAGTCTGTGGTGAAGAGACAAAGCACTGAATTATAATAATCCTTGGAAACATCATAGAATCATAGAATGGTTTGGGATGGAAGGGACCTTAAAGCTCAGCCAGTTCCAACCCCCTGTCGTGGGCAGGGACACCTTCTATTAGACCAGGTTGCTCAAAGCCTCGACCAGCCTGGCCTTGAACACTGCCAGAGGTGGAGCATTCACAGCTTCCTTGGGCAACTTGTGCCAGTGCCTCACTACTCTCAGAGCTCACACTAAAGAATTTCTTCCTTGTATCTAACCTGAACTTCCCCTGTTTAAGTTTTAGCCCATTACCCCTTGTCGCACCACTACAGTCCCTGATGAAGAATAGAACCCTATTCCCTGATAAAT
>WYDI02042794.1:0-27425 GCA_009867235.2 Psittacus erithacus
ATAGGGTTCTGGCATATCTGCTAAGTATCAGGGGTGGGTGGGATGGGCAGATGTGAAGCCTGGCATGAGAAAGGCATAGCTGTACTTCAGTAGGACTCAAACTGATCCTGCTGTTTTCAGTCTTCTGCATACCTTAAGCCAGTTGTGGGAAAAATTGTTCTTAATGAAATAACCCTTATTAGTCCTTAAAGTGGTTCTAGTAAAGGTATTAATAAAAGTATAAGCAATATGGCTCTTCAGTATTTCATATACTAGTCATGAATGTTAAATAAATGCATTATCTTTTTTCATGTATTTTATACCACACTCCAAATTATGCAATAAATTGTAAATTTAAGTTTGCAGCATTCTTTGTAATAAGTGCATAATCTTCATGCAAGAAAGATAAGGCAAATATACAAAAGACAGTGTTTGGCAATAGTTTGTGTAAGGGTGAACTGATAAAAGGGGAAAAAAATAGATAGTAGAACAGTCTGAAAAGAAAAATAACTGTTAGAAATGCAGGAAGAACTGTTGCAAGAGTAGCTACTGGAAAACCAATGACCCATGCACCAAAACTGTGTTTCATTGGTGTCAAACGCATGAATGTTAGACTGTAAATATCCAACTATCAAGCACTTTTGTACCTAAAATAAATGCTAGAACTAGATGGTCTCAGTGTTTGGTTTTTTTCCCCATGTTTTTTTAAGCTTTTAAATATTTACTTCAAAAATGGTCTGGTTGATGTTTTTCTTACCCGTGAGACAGAAGAGTCGGGCAGATTATTGCAGTTACTCTGACGCAAAAGTCAGGCTGTTGAAGACAAGACAATCAAGGTTACGTTTGTGAGGAAAAAAGTAGTTCTTTTTCTGCATCTGAGCTACACGAAGCTGATGTGAAGTACCTACAGAAAGAATACATTAAGGTAGCTGGCCAGCAGCCAGCTCAGTGCAGCATTAATTTTCAGGAAAAAATTGACTTTTAAGGAAAGAAAGCCCGCAAAATAACGTGTGAGCTATCTTTAAAACCAAAACAAAAACAAAAACTATGAGTAGGTGGGGGCAAGCTGCATAAAAAATGGATTTACGTAGATATGGGACAGAAGCACATCAGCTTCCATATAAGTATAGAGTTCAATTTGCTTTATTTTCTATATGCACTTTTTGCATGGAGTGTACTTTCAAAATGCTCTGAACACGCAATTCAGAATTCCATATTTTCATGTGTTTGTGAATACTTTGTTATGCATACCAAAATCCAGTCAACTGTTGTTGGTTTTTAAGGGCTTGTATAACTCACAAAAATAGATTCTAGGTTTTAACTTCAGGATTTCCTATTAGTGCTTTCTATTAAAGAAATAACTTAATGGTATCTCTTGAAAACAGTATTGGCTGTTATGCAAATCTCTTGTTGAGCAGGGAAAGTCTGAAAAGTAAAATGTTACAAGAACATTTCTGCATGTAATGTTTGCTTTCTTATTAAAATTTTGTTTAACAGAGTTTGAGTTTACCGATTGTGAAATTTCCTGTAATATAAATTATTATTTATCTTTGCTTTCTATGTTTTGTTCTTGTAAGATGTATCTTAAACAAAATGTGCAATAGTTTATGACTGGTCATTTGTAAGAACAGATATGCAAAGTGAGATTACTCTTTTATAAGCAGCACTTAAAAATATGTATAATATTTTGCTGGTGAAACAATTATAGGCCCGTAGTCTGTTTATTAACACATTAGTTCAGAATACCATCAACACTAACTGTTTTTCTCGCCTAAATTATATGTAATATGAACACCAACCTTTTCTTGGAAATTAAAGTGTGAATAGTAGAATCATTTAGGAGTATGGTTTAGAAGGCATTTGTATAAAATATTAATCAGCTACTCACAGAGTACTAGACATAGAGATAAGTCATACTGTTTTGTCTTCCAATAGCTATAATCACCCAAAATTGTAGATCATAAAACTTCTCTTTTTTATTCATTAGAAATATTAATTACTTTATAGCTGTATGAAAACAGCAGTCTAGCTTTTCTTTACAGAAGGTATTATTTATTTTTTCTTCTTTGAAAAGTACAGTGCCTACTAAGGGATAAAGAAATCTCAAAAGGAGCCAGTTACTCAATTGAATTTTTTAATGCATTTTCAGTACTAATATATCTAAAAATCTTTAATGTACCTCTGCATATTTTGGTGTCTCTTATATTCCATTCAGTTTGGAAATGCAGTTTAATATAGCCTTAATCAAGCACATTCTGGCTTGGCTTACAAAAAATGTTAAGAATTGAATTGATTTGGTGCAACTACGAGATTAATTAGCTCAAGTAGCTGTAATTGATGCTTTAATTTAATTTTAAGCTAATATGGTTTATTTTGTACTTGGGATTGCTTGTATGTACAGTCATAACTGGTCAGTAGACACAAGGTCATTTCTAAAGCTTAGGTATCTACCCATGTCTGAGGGTGTAAAACAGCATATTACATGAGAGCTTTAAAAGAACAAAACCAGAAAAGATTCAGGGTGCTGAAAGGAAGGGGTAATCACAATTTTTGAATTTGATATTAGAAATATTTTCCAAATTGTGAAACATAAGGAAATTATTGTTTCACGTATTTAAGCTAAGAATACCAAAAAGTGGTATGTGTCTGGTAGAAATGAGGAAGTAGATAAACTACATAGCTTTCTAAGTTTTTTGCATTTTCTTCCTCCGGTTTTAAAAATTGCTTGCTACGAATTTTGAAGTATCCTTTTTCAGCTGTTCCAAAAACCAATTTAACATTTGCCCTGTCATTCTTCACAGTGAAATTTCAGCCTGGACTGTTATGACCAGAATATTAATTCCACAAAATTTTTAAAGGGAACTGTGAATATAGCCACAATGCTGGCTTTAATTAGATTTGTTTGCATTGTCTTCAGGTTTCATGTTCCTGTTTAATTCTTCCCATCCACTGTCTGTACTTGTAACTATTTTTCCTGGATGATTTTTCTAGCACTTTTCAGGACTGCCCATATTTTAATTTTTATAAGTCTGCAAATACATTTCTGTTTTCTTACTGGAGATAACAGTTGTTTAGTGTCTGCAGATTTTGTCAATGTGCTGTTTACCCATGTCTGATTCATAATTTAGCCAAGACAGTTTACCCGTGTCTAATAGCTAGTGAAGAAACACAGAGATGAGCAATATCAATAAATTAAAACCACAGACGATTATTGAAAAGTGAGATTTGTGATACTAAAAGCATGGCAGACTGTAAAATCAAAAAAAGCTAAATGAAATATTTCTAAAGTAATCTGGCCACATGGAACAAGTTTATCTGATGCGTGTTGCATCAGTGTAACTCTAGCTCACTCACATTGTGAAATGAAACACTTTTTACATGAATAGTATTTAGTCTGAGCATAAATGTAATTCAGTTTGTGGAAGTGCAATGCATCTGTATTAGCAGACACACAATGATTTAAGAAAAAGTATCTGCTAGCAGATGGTGTCCAACAAAGACCACTATTGTTTCAGTGTGAGATGCTTCAAACATTCTGGGCATGTAGCCCAGACAGAGCCATTTTTCCTATAGTATGTGACCAGGCAATAACAAAAAGAATGAAAATAGAGGTGTCAGTCCATATAAAAATATTTTTATAACTTAATATATCTAACAAGTCAGTGGCAATTATTAAACCAAGTTGAATTAACAAAACTGATAAGATCATTCTTTTTACATTTTCATGTCTCTCCAAACAGTTATTTGGCATTCTACTGTCTAATAAAAATGAGTTTGGAAAGTTAAGCTACCTGCTGGTACTGTTTAAATGCCCACAGATAACATAACTCAAGCTGCCTGGTGCCTGAAAACGAGTGTTAGGGCAATCAACAGGAACAATAAAAATCTGTTCAAACAGAAAATCCACAAATCCCAAGGATTTGGAGCCTCCCTATGGATTTTCCACAAATTTTGCTGTTTTCAGCAGAATCTAAGCTTTTATTTTAAAGGTGAATTGCAAAGCTGAAAAGAAAATTGAGTTAATAAAATACGTGCTGAATCCCCTGCTGTCCTTTTGCAGCCTCCTAACTGGGGCCATCTGTCGCATATCTTGTGAGTTTCTCCTTTTGTAAAATTAAAAAAAAAAAAAAAAAAGAAACAAAAAAACCACAGCAACAAACTCCCTCTTTGAGTACCATCTAATACCTACTTCAAGAATAAACTTCCATTCTTCTCACTAGTCTAGTAATTCTAAAGTATTTCTTAAATCCATTAATTTATATTCTTCAAGACAAATTATATATCTTTTGTAAGAAAAATGAGAGTATGTGTTTCGGGGAAATTGCAAAGGCTATGACAGATACGAGTTTAGATTAAGATTGTGATACAGGTAGCTTGAATGAGGAATGGCTATTGATTTTAGCTTGCAACCATCAAAGTACTTACAGTTTTAAAACAACAACTGTTGTGAGACTTTGATTTGTGGTTAACTTAAGAGCCATGAGAGAGTTTATATAAAACATTTTTATATAAAAATATTTCAACTGGCATTCCTTATTTCAGCATATTTAGTTTTTGAGTAAAAGCAGGGAAAATATTTTACTGACTAATCAATAAATTAAAGCCAAATCCCAAAATGCTGATAGTTATAAAAGTAACTAATACTTCTGTTAGTAGCTGTGAATTTTTAAGCAAAAAGAAATCCCTGAATTATTGAACATGTATAATTTTTTATTATCTGTGCATTTTGTGATAGAAATCATATTAAAATTGCCTTTTTTTTTCTTTTTTTAATATCAGGGAGCTGCATTGTTGAGGTCTGTGAGACCCTTTCTTTATGTTCCAGTAACCTTTGTTATTCTAGAAGTGAATAACAGGTGCAATGTAAAAACCAAACAGAAGATGGAACCTAGTAAAAAGACTATTGGCAATTCTTTTATTTTATATTGTTCCAGGAAGACTACTTCTTGCTATGATCTCTCTATCTTTTTCTTTGCGGCATTTTTTTTTCATCATTGATCTTGACCTGCAATGAATGTTCTTTGCTTGTAATTTTAGTAAGAAAACACTTTTAAAAAGGAAAGGGAGGGCATTCTTTGATTTCTAAGCGCAGATAGTACCATTATTTCAGCTGTCTGTTTGACTTCTTAAACACTGAGTTTTATTGATTTGCTGGGAAACGTCAATATTTTCAGCTGATTAAATAAATGTCAACTCAAAGCAGCTTAGAGATAAGATAGAGTTTGATGCTGGGAGCTTTTTGGACAATTAGACTTCTATCAACTCTGAGAATTTCCCACAAACCAAAATTCACCTGTAATATTATGTATTTAATTGAAACATTATGGGAAGCATTGTTCATGATGCCACGCACCTATTGTGTTCCGCAGGTAGGGATGCACTACTCCAGTTACTAATTTATTGTTCCTTACGCCAGATGAGCACTGTCTTTAGCAGGTCACTGAAGTATTTCACTATTGTTACAGTGGAACTGGTTTTCTTGTCTTTTTAATGGAACTCATCTGTACTAATAATAATTAGCATTCCTTTATAAAGTGTAAAACATGTTAAAATAGTATTACTGTATAAAGAGTATTATGTAGGATGTTGATAGCATATGAGGTATATAATGTAGTATGTTGATAGCATATGAGGTATATGATGTAGGATGTTGATAGTATATGAGGTATATTATGTAGGTATATTATTTTGGCAATAGTAGAGCAGTTGGTTATTCAGAAGATTTCTTTTAATCAAGTAGTATATTTACACATAATAAAAATATTACTTTACTTACATAATAAAGTATATATATGTCGTGGTTTAAGCTAACCCAGGACAATATACCTGACAGGTAAGTGCCTTCAATAGCACTGATTGAATTGATGCCAGTGGTGGCATTGTTACAAGAACTGTTCTTGTGATACAAAATGTAAAAATATTGTCTATGTCAGCTTCAGTATAGACAACTGTTCTATAATAAATTAGGCCAGTCATGACTTAAATTTAATTGATTGAAACCTAAAAAGATGAAAATTGCAAGATACTTATTGATTAAAGTAGTTTTACATGGGATAAAATGCATGTCAGCTTGCACCTGTCTTACAAATGTTCAAATACAAGCTTACCTTTACTTGCATGCTTACAGCTAATTGCTTGGGAGTGTTTAATCTTCAACATTTTAAGTTTATGTAATACAAAATTGATAGTCTCACTAGGGTTTTTTAACATTTTATTTGCTTTTAAGGTACAGGTGTAAGGCATCCCTGCCCATGTCAGGGGGACTGGGACTAGGTGAACTTAAGGTCCTTTCCAACCCTAAGTATTCTATGATTCTATGAAATTAAACTGTTCTTTGCATAACACAGTGGAATTATTTACATGTAACGCGAAGTACAAAAGTGCTGAATTGGAGACTGTGCTTGTAGCAGAAATAATTAACTTGGTCAGTTATGCCAATCTGCTATCTCTATGTTAAAATAATGTTGAGCATCATAAAATAGATTTGATATTATAATATTCATTATTAGTCAATTACCTGCTTTGCTTTTTCAATCAGAATAAATGTTTCCAGTTACATCTGGGAGTGAGTTGATCATCTGAAGTGGACTTTTACTGCATCATGTGATTCAGGTCCAGTGTGAGATCTAGTGCAAAAATAAAACGTGTTTGCTATTTGATTTGAATTTTTGAGACTTAGCTCTATTTAAAAATATTTTTTATTCCATCTAAAGAGTTCTTAAAATGTTTTTCCTGGCTCACATACAGTCCATGCTTAATTGAGGTACAGATGTGAGATAATAATGTAAGAGTCATTTTGGAGTCACTTTCTTCACTTGAGATGTAATGGGTAAAGGGAGTAGGTTAGAGATGGAGCTCCTTTGTATGAATATGAAATTCATCAGTGGTAGGGAGCAAATCAGCTTAAATATTCTTTAAAATAACCTAGAGCTCAGATTGTGCTTCTGTAACTGAGTTAATATATCTTACCTTCCACTCTTCACAAACTTCACAGAATTTGATAGTTGCTGTAGCAGCTATCACTTTAATTTGCTGAATTTTCAGTAGTCTTACTGTGAAACTATTATGTTAGTGATTGTTGTGACTAATTGTATGGTTGAAATTAAAAAATTAGTTGGACAAAATATACTAGGCGCACTGAAATACATACTTGATCATACTGTGGGAACATAGGGAAGATTTTCTGATTTGTGCAAACATCAGTGTAGTTAATTCTGTAGTCTTCAGGCATTTGCTGGATAACTGTATTGGCTACGGCATAATGGTCATGCATTAACTGTTCAATATGGAAGAAGTTGACGCAGGTCCTAAATACTGAGTCAAGCTTTGATTATATTTCAAAATCCATCTAATGGTTAGTAAACTCCTTCCTTATTCAACCATTCGTGCATTGCATAAAAATTATCTTTTTTGTTTTTGTTTTACCTTTATGTAACTTACAGGGTTTTGCTCTCAAATTTATATCAAGCTTTTCCAATTACATAAAAAAAGAATGTTCTTTCTTAGAGCTGTGAAAAAAATTACTTTCCCCCCATTCAAAAACAGAAGATGACAAATTTCTTTCTCTGAGGAATATTTTTGCAGAAGAGATATTTCATCCAAAAAAAAAAAAAAACACAAATATGTTTTGTGCAAATGTGCACCTTGTCATGGGTTCAGCACCAGCCACTAAGAAGGAGAAAAAATGACTGCTACTGCTGAACCCATGACACACCTTTACACGTGGACCTCTCCAGTATGGAAAATATCACTCCATGCTTATGTGCTGCTAAGTCAAAGCAATAAATGTCAGGTTTTTAGAAGTCATAATTGATTTAAGAATAAACTATGCTGGATTAGGTCAAAGATCCATTTAGCCAAAGAATCCTGATTCTGACAGTGGCCAGAAGCAGGGTAAGTTCTAAGATACTACTGAGGAAATTTTCCTGTTTCAAACAATCTCAAGTGTAAGGCTTATTTAGTCTCAAAGTTCATTTGGCCTGTTGTGTTTAATGCTCTTTGGTGTATTTTTCTTCCATGAATAGGTCTGGCTGCTTTGAACTTGTTCATACTGTATGATGTCTTGTGGCAATATATTCCTCAGTTTAATCATAAGCTGTGTGGACAGTATTTCCCTTTATTTTAAATCTGAAGTCTTACAATTTTGTTTTGTACCTGCAAGTCCTTGTCATATGAAACATAGTGAATAATACCTGTAGCTTACATTCTGTTGAAGACATTTCTGTCTTGTATTTGTTTAGATATCATTTTCAGGCTCATTCAAATCTCTGTGTTTTAATTTGACTTTGATACAAAATGTCCATATCCAGGTTCTCTAATGGCATCCTATCTGTAATACTTGGATTCTAAATCATGAACAGATTTTGGAAGAGGTGGGACATTAGGGATCTCTTCGTGCACTGAACACCCAGAGGGACTTGATGGCCCATTTTCACTGAAATCCCAACTGCAAATGGTGTGCTCCTTCTGTCAGCGTATTTAGATTGAGGGGATCACAAAAAGAAGGCGTAGGGACTCTTAAAAGGTCCTCTTAACCACCATTGTGTTCTGATACAGAAGCAGTTGTAGACTGAGCTATGGTGGTTGACTGGTGAGTGAACTGCATAGTTTTTTCAGAGACAGAAAATTTCCAAAATATTACTTGGCTTATTGTGAATGCATTGTTCAGTGCATCTATGAAGATCAGTTCCCTGAAGTGATGTATTTCCTGTGTGTGCTTGTGTTTTCTGCCTTAAACAAGAAAAGGGAAGCAAGGAGCAGTATACTGCTACCAGAGTGTCCGGCCCTATCTAGCAGTCTGTCTTCAGGAGCCCCTCATATCTGCATGCGAAGTATGATGTAAGCGAGAAAAATTGTTCTGACAGTGGGAATCCTGGCTTTTGACTTTTGCTGACTCCTGCATCCCTGTCCTGTCACATCATGTACATGTAGTCCCTTCATGTGGCAGAGGAGGGCTTATGAAAGGCAATTTTCCAGCTAGGGTTTTTTCTTTCTGTTAGAAAAATTCTTTCCAGTCTGCTCTTTCTTGTCTGGATCTGAGGCGCTCCTAGAAAAGGGGACAGCCAGGAAGGATCTTCAGTCTGGTTGAATCACCCTGTTGGATCCTTTGAGGCTCAGACAGAACTATTGGAAAGAGGAGAATTTTGTTAGCATTGAGTGGGGCTCAGTGATTGCTTCTAGACTTAAAACATCCTGCAAATCAGTCTTTAAAGTAACATTGTTGATGACATTTTTATGTATAGAAAAGCAATTATATGTAATGTTGAGGTTTTAGAAGAATTAAGTTATTTTGTTTCTCTTCAGAGATCTGCTCATTTTGAGTTGGTAAAAAAGAGAATCTGTACTTGCTTGTAGAGGAATACAATAGGTAGAGTAGAATGTTAGTTTATCTTTCAGACAATTTGGCATTGATCCTGCAAACACCTCAGCACATGCTTAACTCCCAGCCTTTTTTTGCATCATTAAAACTACTAACTACTGTGAACTCAGAGTTCTCAGTTGTAGTTTGCAGTGGCAGAACATTTGAATATGATTTGTTTGTTTAAACCATGTATTATATAGAGACTGCAGAGCAGACTCACTTGGGAATAATGTTGCCATTTCGTAATAGGGAAGAATGCTGAAATTTAGAAATGTCTCAGCCAGCTAACTCTATGAAACATTTTTGGCAAGATCATCTTTTTTGAGTCTGGCTTTTCAATACAATAATTACAAATCAAACAAAGTTGAATATTTGTTTTATTTCAGGCTGCTTATATGGCAGAATTTACTGTTTTGTATAGACAGGTGATATGGCAGGTCAGAAAAGGATTCTGTATGTCTGAAGTAACTGTATTTTACAGTGTCTGATAGTTTTTTGTGGATATCATTTGGTGATCTCATCAACAACAAGTCTATTGTTTCATTACTATCAAATTCAGTGTGTTTGTGATTAAATCAGCAGAATGGAGAACATGGAGGGAGTGCTGTTCACTTTGCAATTATTTCCATCTGTTATAAATTTTTATCAGATGTTGGGAAACAGCAGACCAGCAGGCAAAGCTCAGAGCAAGTGTTCTAATCAATTTCCAAGAAACAATGATATGTAATTGGCATATATTGTGCTCTGAGTTTAACCTGTCCATTTAGGTATTTAAAGTGTCCTCTGGTATACTGGTATTCATAAAGTATGTAGAAAGCTATTTCCATCATTCATTGGGTTTTAGGGATTTATTTTTTTTTAAGTCTCTGATGCTGATATAAATATTTTGGTACTTAATAATTGTGAGCACTGATTGCATTTCTCATAAAATGGAGAGTCAGAGTGAGACCGGGAGAGGAAAATCTCTATTAGGCATACACAGCTGTTCTAAGTGTCTTTGCCTCCATTGATAATGTATCAATCAGCAAGTGGAATTGGCTGCAAGTGACCAGCACTATTTGCCTCAGAAAAGCAGGAGAGGAACCCATCAGCAATACACATCAGTTGATTTATAATTAGAATATCCCAAGGAAGGAAATCTTATATTTCTCCTGAAATTAATTTTTAGTGTTGATGGTTGTAAATAGATGTTTCTGCTTTTCATGTAAATGTCTGAGATACTTTTAATAATGTGAAGGCTTTTACTCTAAAGAAATTGTCTACAAACGAATTGTGTGGTCTAACCTGAAGAGTAGAAGATACTTTATCTTTCTTTCTTTTTTTTTTCCTAAATTACTGGGATTTTACTGCGTGTCTCCTTGACTCAAATATTAGACATATGCAGTATTTTTATTTTCCTACCCGTTTTCTTATTTCCTCTCTCTCATTTTCTTTCTGAAATTAATAATTCCATTTTGCTCTATATTCATGTCTGGAGCAATTTTTCATGGTAGGAATAATCTTTGTTATCCTTTCTGGAGTTCCCTTTATTACTGTGTTGTCCATTTTAACATGGGATATCCAGTTTCATTTATAGTATTCTAAACTGATCAATATTGTCTGTCTCTTGTAGAAAATAATGGTTTTTGTATTATTCTCCTCAGTAAGTGTACATTTTATGTTATTGTTTTCCACAACTACATATTATTAGAGGTCTTCATTGAGCTTTCACTAGTAACGTTCAGAGGCTTTTCATGAATTTGTTCTGTTGCTATAGAGCTGTATAACGCGTACAAGGATTTCCCTCTAGGGAGCCTCCTTCAATTTTGTAAGAGAATAGAACAGAATTTCTGAGAATCTGACTGTGGCTATTTGCTACAATCTCTGTTAGAGTTGAAACCATGAGAAATCAGTATATTTTGTCTGACCTAGATTGATCTCCTGATTTTGGATCTTCCAGAAATGTTGTCATGTACCTGACTCAGTTTTTTCATAGTATTTAACTCAAACTATGATCTTTGCCTCGCTGAATGGTAGTTGATTATTCTTGTCTCAGTTTGGCTATTTTTCTTTCACTGTGTGCTTTGTTTTCAAAGTTTCTCACCATTTGCTTTTTCTTTTTTAAAAAGCTCATCATAAAGGCTTTTCAAGCATCTAAAGCTGTTCACCTTGTCTATTGACACATTCACCAATGCAGTGTAGTGAAACTACTAGATTAGTGAGACAGCATAGAAACTCACTGTTCAAGATGGTGTTTGTTTTATTAATTGCTTAAAACTACTCAACAGAAGCTGCCATGGTGTTTACTGTGCTTTTCTTCATCATCCCTTTTGTTCAAAAGGTACAGTGTTTGTTACTTACTAGTCGTCTAATAAAACATTGTTTTTAAGGTTAGTGAACAGCCATTCCTGAGTTCCTTCCAGAGGATATACTCTGGAACTTCATCATACTTTAACTGGATATCTCTTCTGTTGACATCTCTGTCTATGATCTTGTCTCATCTTTATGTCCAGATCAAATCAGGTTCTTAGCGAGTTATCTCACTAGCATCTTTTGAGAAAGTTGACACAAATCAATCATTTATATTATCAGCAGAGGTTTTATTTTGCTTTATTATTCCCTTTAATCCCGTGTGACCTAGTGACCTTTTGCTGCTTTTATGTTTTCTTGTTTTACTTAATTCAATCATTTTAGCATTAGTACCTTCAGCTGTTTTCTCTTTAAAACTCATCATAGTTCATTTTATAGGTCATCTAACATACGACCTTCTGCAGTCTATTCTGACAACCCTAGCTTTAGGTTTTACCTCTTAAACCTTGTTTAGTCACACAGTGTAATCCCTTGACTTTCTGTCCCTTTCTATAAGCTTTGTGTTGCATCTAATACCTTTTTTGTTTTACAGAAAGCATCCATGTTGTGTCTAAAGCATTTAATAGCATTTAGAACTTGTCTAACTTATCTGGTGAAACTACCCTTCTACATTTTCAGATTAATTTATGGGTTTAGTTTGCTTACTCTAAGATGGTTAAACAGTATAAAATACAATGGTCTAGATTTGAAAGTAAGAATAAATAAAGGCAACTATTAGTGGCTAATAGAAAAATATGTTGAATTGGTTTTCTAGAAGAGATTCTGGTAGTTTAACTAACATGCCTTTAGATATTTCCTGGGCAGAAGTAACATTTTTCTTGGGTAAATGTATATGATAAAACTTACTCTGGATTAATCTGTGGGAAATGGTTGAAATGAAAGAGAGGGAAATATGGAACAAGAACTGTAAAATAGGTAAAAAGTTGCTTAAAGGAGAACATATATTATGCTGAAAGAGCAGCTGTTGGTTTTGGTCAAATTTATTAGGATAGCTCTTACTTCAGGTTTTCAGTAGTATCTTAAATAAGAAACCAAAATAAACAAAAAAAAGAAAAAAAAACCCCAACAGACCAAACAAACAAAAAAAAAAAAAAACAGAACAAAACAAAATTTTTTAGAAAAAGCTTGCAGATAGTACAAAGTTGTAATGTTAATGAGATAGGGATGTCCTAATCAAAATTTGTATTATCTCAAAAGCCTGAGTGATAGAAATAGGCTGAAACTTCATAGTCATAGGATCATGCAGTAAGGAACTAAAACAAGAACTCATCCTGCAAGCCATCATTTGGAAGTGTCAGAGGAGGAGGAAAATCTCTTAATTACAACAGCTTTGAGGGACCATTGTGGTTTACTATTACAAAAAAAGAAAAAAGACAAATGCATTTCTTATCAAGGATTAAGTTAGGCATTTTCAGTCCAAATAAACATACCATTGATCTGTATGAGAGGTGCTGTTAGTCTCCTCCAGTTTTTCTATCTATTTGCTTTAGTTTAACAGTGTTGCCTATCTTACATTAGCCAAAGTTATGGGAAAAACTACATTGGGAAAATCTAGGTTCTCATATCTGTTCCAGAATCTGCTGTGAATATAGAAGTACAGACTGCATAAAATCAGCCTTATGTTAAAACCGTGATATATACTTCTGTATGTGCCCTTATGCATACATCTGCATTTTCTGGCAGTGGAACTGGTGGCTGAACAATGTAAGTGAAGAAAGTTTGTAAGGAAAGTTAATACCTTTTATTAAGCAAACTGTAAAAGAAAAATAAACTAGCTGAAGAAGAGCTCATGTGCCCTGAAACCTGTGGGGTTTTTTTCCTTCTCCATCTGTCTTAGTTGCTGTAATGAATTATATTGCTTCTCCTCTAATATCTTTCTTCTTCTTGCTTAACTTTATACTTCATGCTCAGTCTCCAGGCCCTGCTATTTTGCTAATAGCAAATAGAAGCTATTTGCTTCTCCTAGCAGAGTAAAATGATAACATTCTTCATCAATCTCAGCCTGTGAGAATTCATTGCCCAGTACTGAGACTGCTGACATACAGTGTAGTTTATAGTCCAGTATGCATAATTACATCAAAATAAAGTGCCAATTATCTGATGTTTTAATGATGTGATACACTCGGGCTTATGAAATGGAAAAACAGTAATGGTTGCTCATGTAGTCTTTAATAAACATGCTGGTCCTATTCAGCATTGAAATCGTTCAGTAGTCTTAGATAAAATACGTGAATATGGCAATTCATCCATAAACTCTTTCTGTATAAAAGTTTTTTTAAACAAAGAGTTACATACTACTTGCGAACTGTAATATTCAAAGTACTGTTAAAGTCAGAGCCAGCGTTAATTGTTAGCGTTAGCACAGGTGTCCAAAATGGGTTCAGCAGCTATATTTAAATATTTAATTTACAAGTTTCCAATGTCAAGACCTGCTGATTATGTCTTCCACCATTTTTAAATCATATCTTTGAAATATGACGTGATGTACCATTTGCAGAAGATGACAGATGTATATCTGACTCTACAGCAAAACTAGGCTGGCAAAAATATACAGTCGTAGTCCAAACACATAATTTTTATTCTCATTTTCACAGTTGTAAAGTTCTTGCAGTGCCAGAGATGAGCAGTAATGTAATCCAGACAAAAGATTCTTGAACCCTAGAAAAGTCTTAGATCTACATGCCAAATGGGGGAATTTACTACCCATTCCAAGAACTGTATAGTATGCAGGTAACCCAAAGGCGAAAGGGGGAATATCAGAATAAGCTTCAAAACCGACATTATAGAGCAGACGTTTCCCTTGATTCTTCCACACGTTCTGCAAATATCTTAGTTGTACAAGCATGACACTTACATTGTTTCAGTATACTGTTAAAGTTCTTTGTTTGAACATACTATTTGTATTTTAACTTAGAATTGAAATTCTTAAGCAGAATATTACGCATATTTCAGGAGTGTTCTAGCAGAAACTAAAAGTGATCGTAAAATTATCATAGAATGGTTTGGGTTGGAAGGGATCTTAAAGATCATCTAGTTCCAATCTCTGTCCCATGGGCAGGGACATCTTCCACTAGACCAGTTTGCTCAAAGCAACATCCAGCCTGGCCTTGAGCACTGTGCCAGGGATGGGGCAGCCACAACTTCTCTAGGCAACCTGTTCCAGTGTCTCACCACCCTCATAGTGAAGAACTTCTTCCTAATATCAAACTTGAATCTTCCCTCTTCCAGTTTTAAGCCATTTCTCCTTGTCCTATCACCACACATCCTTGTTAAAAGTCTATCTCCAGCTTTATTGTTATCCCCCTTTAGGTACTGGGAGGCTGCTGTCCTCTGAGACTTCCCTCCAGGCTGAACACCCCCTCAGCCTGTGCTCCAGCTCTTTGATCATCTTTGTGGTCGTCCTCTGGACTTGTGCAAGCAGGTCTATGTCCATCCTGTTGTGGCCCCAGAGCTGAACACAGTTGTTCATGTGGGGGTCTCATGACAACAAAGTAGAGGGGGAGAATCACCTCCCTCTTGGCTGCTGATCAGGGTATTTATGATGCAGCCCAGCATACAGCTGGCTTTCTTGGCTGAAAGCACGCACTGACAGATCATGCCTAGCTGTCATCTGAATAGGTATTCATTTTCGTAGTCCATAATACTATTAAGGTGTCCAGTTGTCGGTTCTAGAATGACCTTTCCACATCAGTCATGTTTGGTGATGATATAATAGGCATTAAAAAATTATCATTAAAGATGCTTTTTATGGAATTAATATATTTGGGGAAAGAAATGTGACTGCCTGTAATAAGAGGGAATTGAATCTTGGATTTTTTTCCAGGCTGTTGGCTTATGTTATAGAGGGGTAATATTGTACTGCAGCTTAATTTTTATTTGATTTATCTAAAGTTAAATTAGAATAATTTATTCAGCTGTGAAGCTAACATGAGCAGTGTTAACGTACTTCAGTATTCATTGTATTTGTTAAGATGTTAAAGGACGCTGCTCGTGTAAAAATTAAATTTATGTTATAATTTTGACATGCTTTTATTATATTTTAAAATGACTTTGTAAAATGAGGAAGAGGGTTTTTTTGGGCTTTTTTTTTTTCTTGTTCCGATATGTTTACATTGAACAATACGTTAATAATGGTAAATAATGGTAAATAATTTTACCATTTAAGGATAGCCAGTTTTGTCTGATGCTGCTGAATGAGAAGACAGCAGAAGCAAATGAAAGGAAATGGCCTTTAAGAAAAAAACACCAATGTAATCATAATATCATAAAAAGAGGAAGGGAAGTAACATACTTTGCCATTATTACAGAAAACAGTGCTTCCCAGAGTTAATTCTTGTTTCAACTACAACATGCCTTTTAGAAGAACACCAAGTCCAGTGATGCAGTATGCACTGTAATGTTTCAGTTGTTCAGTCACTGATTGGTTCCTCCATTATAAATTCACATTTATCTTGGGGAATCCTCTGACTGTGAGGCCATCTATGTATTTTGCACCACCTAATTACTTAAGTTTTGAATGCATGTGGCCTTGTTTAATATTGCTTGTACCAGGATCAGTGCATAACTATGTGCTAGGGTAACCTCAAGCAGTTTGGGCACCTTTAGGGGCCTAGGTAAGGTTTAAATGGGGAGGAGTGACTACTCTGATTTGTAGTGAATTTTAGACTGGAGTTGGGACAAATTTGGAAATGAATAGAAGACAAAATTTTCAGGCAATCAAAATATAGATACCAAGTGAATTCTAGCATCTACTAAGCTTTGTCATCACTGGATGAGAAATATCTAAATCATAGGTTTGAGTGTATACAACCACTCACAGTTGAACACAAATCACAGCTGAAAATGGCACTGTGTCTTTCTGTGTCTTACTTGTGGCTGTGTGTCATAAGTCTTTTGTTAGTTATAGCCAGTTATGATATATATACTCATGTGAATGAGTATACAAGTACTTACATATATGTATGTAGAGAAAAAGCAGTGGGTTTGTGTTTGTGCATATCAAGTATCATCATATGGTCACTTATGCCAAAGTCACAATTTGGTTTATTTCTGTAATCAGTTCTCAAATACACTACAGTTGTAACTGATGCTGGTTGGTGTGATTTTGTAGGTAGTAGACAACTATGTTGCCTTTTGGGGAAATTGGAGGGCGGGGATGACACAGGTCTAAAAAGGCTTGACTTCTTTGATTTATAAAAATAACTGACTTGGTACAGTGTTTATCATATTCGTGTCAAATACTTGTTTAAAAGCCGCTGACATTCTTATTTTTAAAGAGTCTTTATAAGAAAATAATAAGGTACCTGAGAACAGACTGTTGCTTATTATTTGAATTGAACACCTAAGTGGCCACAATGCAATATAAAAACCCTTGTAATACAACTAAATCCCAGGTTATACAATTGGAAACCAGAAATGCAGGTTGTAGCTGCATTATAGAACAACTGCTGAATGGCATTTTGGAAAGAAGTGAGTAAAAGGTTGGTTTAGAGCCATTGTGAAAAGTAATGTGAGTGCTTAGCGCTGAGATGGATGTTCCTTGGTGAGTTTAAGGTAAGTAACCATCAGCAGAGTCTTACAGGAATGCCGTAACCCATCATTTCCACTCAGAGACCCATGTTCAATTCTGAGGTCCACATGCAAAAGGATTGTGGAAATACTGTGGGGGGTTCTGAAGTAGACAGAAGTGATTAAAGCTAGGAGAACATAATTTTCTTTAAAAAGATCTCTTAAAAAGTATAAATTACTTGTCTGCTAAAGAGAAGCCAGAGTGGTTACAATGTAACAGTGTAGAGGTGTTTGTTGATCATACATTAATAAAATATAAAAATAGTTTACAAGGAAAGCTGATGCCTTTAGGGTGTACTAGGTTTCATCCTGAAGTTACCCAAGTTCTCTTAGCTTCTAGATTCTGGAGTTCCTGTCAGTCCTATCAGACTGATGCACAGACCTTTCAAACCAAGCTACAGTTGAACCAAAAATTCGAAGGGATTCCTAGACTGGATTTCACTAGAAAATTTCTAGGTAAAATAATTTTATTTGTTCTGAGAAAGTAATCTGAAAATTCTGGAGTTACACAGTTTGTTTTGAAGCAGCTTGGCTGGATTTTTTTGTCTTCTGAAGAAAGAATAATCTGATTTCAGCCAACTCTGAAATAAGTAGAAAAAATGAATAATTCTTTTGATATTGCTGTTTCATTCTAGTTTTGTACTTCAATAGGCAGGTTTTTTGGTTTTCGCTCAGAAACCTGCTTTGAGCAGGGAAGCTGGGCTGACTGATCTTCAGAGGTCCCTTCCAAACTGCAAATCTGTGAAGAGATACTTCATTTGATATTGGCACTATGACTTGCAAAATTTGATGTCTTCTTTCTATGTTATCACCTGATTTTATTTTTTTTAATTCGTAAAATTAAATTAGTTATCATATGCAGTGGTCTATACTTATATACATATTATGTCTTTGAAACTTAACAACTACATTTCCTGTCTATCTAAGAAATCCAGGATGGCTTACTTCAGTAAATGGAATTTTATAACACATGTAATATTTATTTGGCATTGCCTCTCTTTCAAGTTTTCTTTGTGTGGTTCTCATGGTTAAATATTACAATGTTAAATTAAAAATACAATGGGAGTTCTTTCACGTCCTTGACATATTTCTAATAGGGTTTTAAAATAAGTCATCTGTTGTGTTCTTTTGTTGTCTCTTCTAATGAAAATATGAACTTTCATAGGTTCAGATTGATTTTTAAGCCATGTTCCTAGCGTCAGTGAGTCAGTACCTTCTCTTTGTTTATATCAGAGATTTACTGCCCATTAACTTTGATTCTGTTTCTCTTGAGTGGCTTTACATTCCCAGAAGATTAAACTCTTGTAAATATTTTTCTCTTTGCAGTGAGGAGTTACGGAAAGAAGCGCGACAGCTGAAACGTGAACTGCTGGAAGCCAAGCAGAAAAAAGAAGCTTTAAAGCCCAAAGAAAAGGAAGGTAAGAATATGGTTTAGAAGGTGTTATGTAGCTCTCCAGTTAACATTCCAGTTTTAAAGATTTTTAGTAGTTTTGGTTTTCATGTGGATAATTATGGACACTGTATTGTTGAAATGTACTTTTTTTTCCCCAAGAAAATTAATTTTCCCTAAAAATTGTAGTAATATGAGGATGTCAGTGTATAAATTGTGCAAGTATCATTCACTGTTTCAAAGGAGGTAGTATTTGTCCTTCCAAATGTTCTGTAGTTACGGCTGTGTAGTTGGGCAAGCTTCTGCATTTCAAATATCAGCATATGATTAAATTCTTTGTTAGGGACATACCTGTTTCGACCTCTGACTTGAAAAGTCTTCATAACATTCTGACTTGGAAATGTACTTAAATGCAGATGGTTAACTTTGAGGTCAGAGCTACTGACTTCAAACTTTTATACATCTTTTGACACAAGTGGAATTCAAATTCAGGAAGTCACTTCTTTGTCAGACAAATTATATATTGGTTTTTTTCTTGAATAACAGTTTAGCTTCATAAAAATTAAGGAAAGAGTATCTTGAACTTGTATATTAAATCAGGCACCAAATTTTACAAAGTAGTGGCTCTGAAAAATTTCTAGGAATCATGCTCAATCAGTGAATGAATATAAGCACTCATTGGCAAGATAATGAATGGTGTCACTGGCCATATAAAAAAAGAACTGCAAGCGGAAGTGTAGTAAAGGTAGAGTAGTCCATACATACAAGTGTGGTAAATTCTATCGACTAGTGCCGCATATGGCACTTTTAATACTATTACTTAAATATTATTCCTATTCTGGTGCCAGTTAAGCCAGAGGAGTTTCTGCAGAGTGATTTGAATAAATTCACCTTTACAGTAACAGGTTGAAGTAATACTTGTGCAATACTTGTAGTCACTGCTATGATACAGTTTTGAAGAATACCTTTTATTCAAGGAAAGGAACCTTTTATACTAGGGTTGTTGCTTTTTTCACTTTCTTCGAAATAAATAACAGGTAGGAAATAAACCTGTTGAAATTCTGTAGATAACAGCTGATGGTGAAAATGATCTTGATATTTTCAGGTTTCTTTTTTATGATTGCTGTCAGAAGGGGTCAGGAAGGGGTCTCTTCCAGTACATGTTGAAAAAGATATATGGCAGGAAAGAACCTACTCAACAAGTTGTTGGAGTGCCTAACTAAAAATTCTAAAAATAAACATGTCCTAAAATTAAGACAAAATTAAAAAGACATTAAATGAGATGTAAATGGTATTGCGAAAAATGATTAATGAAAATACAGTAACGGGAGATGAATGAGCAAGAAGAGTCTTTGATTGTCTTTGGCTAGACAAACAGGAAATAAGCTTAAATGCTTGCTTTCAGTCTGTATTAGTGTAGCGGTTAACTTTGATCATGCAGTTACATACAATCAGGGCATAGAAGGAAGCATTCAGGTACAGAACAAGTAACTAGAGACTGCCTAGCTAAATTACGTGCCTTAAAATTTGAACTGGATGGCATTCATTGAAGCGTACTAGGGAGTTGGCTAAAGCAGTCCCAGAAACATTAACAAAACGCTAACAAAATGTGTTAAGAGAATTATTTGTAATCAGAGTAGAAAGCAATATTACTGGGGAATCTGGGGTTTTTTGTTAGATCTGGAGAAAACAACAGATTGCCTTTATTAAATTTGCAGACTAAAAAGAAAAATATATGGGACAGGGAAGGGGAAGATGAAAGTTAAAGAAAAATGCAGACTTACATTTGTGCTTTGTTTCCCTTCCTTTGTTCCATATTGGAGGTTTTACTGATTTGATGCAGTAACAAAAGTATTCCCATTTTTTTTGGTAGTCTAGTTTTGTGCTGGATTGGTAGATTGCATTAGTTCATGGAAGTTAAAAGCCAGGTTCCAGTAAACAAAATACATTTACCTTGGGAGAAAAAAGGTTATTATAATAACTGATTTGTATGTTGTATGTATATTTGTATGTTTGCATTCTGAGTTGCACAAACACAAGATGTTAGGTAGCATTTAGGCAACTTAATTCTAGGAAACATGGTACATAAAATGATGAGAGCAGGTCAATAGTGCCATGCTGTTGAAAAAAACTAAAGGGTCCTTTAAACCATATGAAGTGGACCTTTGTATGCAAGACAGACTCATTTTCTATTCAGCTTGAGCAGGTCTTCAGCCTCAATCCTTTGTCCAGTTTTTGTGATTGCACTTGAAAAAAAGATACGAGGCATCTTTAGGGAGCACAGAGGAGGATAACAAAGGTGACTGATGATCTGGAAAGCCTAGAATTTGAAGATTGTAAGAATTGAGGCTGTTTAGAGAAGAGATTACTTTGTAAACGAGGACATATTAACAATCAAGAATGTTAAAGACTACCATAGGAGGAAATTACTCTATAAATATCTGCTAAGGGGTCAGGCAATAATAGGCTTCAATTGTAGCTTAAGAGATTTAGGTTAAATGTTAATGAAAACTTCCTAAAGGTAAGTATTGGAATAGCTGACCTACGGAGTGAAAATTTTCAATAGCAAATCAGGCAAATATTTCTTAGGACTGATGTAGAAAAGGCTTATCCTGCTTTTGGTAGGGATGGGCTTAGATGTTCTGTTTTTCAGGATTCTGTGAAGCACAGCTTAATCAAAAGAAAAGTAAGATGTGACCTGAGAGAATGTTTTGATGGAAGGAAAAACTAGCATCTTGTTAATAGTGATAGTAGTTCGGTGGAGGCATTACCAAAAACATTGTATTTACCATCGCTTTTGGTATCTTTAAATCAAGCGGTTAAAATAAAGGACTGGTTGTAGGTCTGCCAAAATAATTCATTAAGGCAGTACTCTTTACTTTTTGCTTTCTCCTAAAATAACTTATTCTGGTTATCTAGTAGGTTATTTTGTTTATACCCTGAAAAGAGAAAGGCAACATCCTGATGATATTTTTGTTTTTGAGGAAGTCTTGCGCAAAGAAATGAAATTCACTGTATGATCAAAGGAAGTAAAAAAAATCCTCTGGTGGTAGCAAATCAACTTTTACAAAATCCACACCCAAAGAATAAATGTAAGAACTCACCAAGCAAAATTGTCTTGAGGGAGAGGAAACTGTGCCTACATTTAGCTAGATTGAATATGTAGTGCTTAAAGGTGATGATTGATAGGCAGATGGGCAATTTACTGTATAACTGGCATATAGTTTGGATTATAAAGGATTCTGGATTAAGTATAAAAACAGCTTTAGCTAAGATATAATTTCACAACACAAGATGTTTAAAAGATATCAAAACACGATTGTGAAATATCGGAATTCACTGAGCATTACCACATCATCTTTTCATTAGACATTTAGTTGAACGATACATAAATGGTCCTCTGTCTAGCTGTGGAGGCTTATTGAGACCAGTAGCATAAAATAGCTGTAAAGTTGCCATAAATACCATGTATTTTGACAACACCAATATGACAAATTTAAAAATGTTATCATTGAGGGAAAACATGTAAACAAAATATTTAGTTGTGATCGTATTCTCTTCTGTGAATAGCTAGTTTAGCCAAAAGGGATGGCTTTGTAGGATATCCACAAATAGTTTTTGAGAAGAGGTTTTGTTTATAAATAAGTAAAATTTGCAATCTCCCATTCCTGCTTCTAAGGGATTTCTCTGGTGTCTAATAAAATCCATATGTTAATAGCTAGGTAAATAATCAAAGCTTACCTTTTTGGTTTTCTTCATCCATGTTTTTTCTACCTCTAAATACTTTTCCAGCTCTCACTTCGGATACTTTTTTAGAGCCAGCGGCAATCAAAAGAGTACAAGGTAGAGATTCAAGCTTAAATAAATTTTTTTAATCTGTCCTTAAAAGTTCAGGAGTCAGATTGTCTTTGCTTATTTAACAGGACAACAGCTGTCTTGGCAGTATTGCCAAAATTCAGACTAAGAGGGAGGAACTGAGCTTTTAAATAATAGAATGATTTTAAAATGTAGATAAGTGTCTTTTGCAGCATTTTGCAGGTTACGTTTTGTATGTCATTTGAAATCCTATTTACTGTCTTTCATAAGTAGATTATTTAGCAAGGAAGTAGATATATTTAGTAAATAAACTTACTGTCAAAATTTGTTCAGTAAGAAAGCTTTCTGCCTTTTCGGAATCAAAAGACATTAGCATAATCTGTGCCTTGAGATGCTTGGTTCACATTTGTGATATATAGGAAAAACTAAGATTCTAGAAACACATTTTCGAGAATCTTAGTTTTTCTTATTTAAAAGTAAATAAAAACTTAGGTTTTCGTATTTAAGAGTAAATCAAATGTATCGAACTATCAGCCACACCTGAATCCACTTGGCATTCTCAGACATTAACCTTTGATGATTAAACAGCATGCTTAAATTATATTGTAATGCAAAATTAATTAGGTAATGAAACCGTCTAATGTTTTGCTGTTGGCTGTCTTTGCCTCTACTTCAGCTAATGTCAAAATGTATCAAAACGCTGGAAGCATCAGCTTGCATTTGCTAAATATCTCTTCCCATAATGCTGTTTCTCTCATTAATTACTGTGATTTTTAAGTTTGTTAATATGAAGTTTAAAATTGTCAATTTTCACTTTTGGATTTTACCTGCTGTGTTTTAGAAGTCATTCTCCAGATGTCCTTCACAAGTCTATCAATTTGTTGTCATTTGAATTATACAGAATATGTCTTCTGTTGGAAAGAACAAGTATAGGTGCATGGTAGGTACATTTCTGGTAAGGGATGAAAGAACTTGCAGACTTAAAGGAAGTTGAAATTTGAATAGGAATTTTAAGGAAAAGGTTGCATCTACATTAGTGTCTTCCTGCAGACCAGATGTGCACTTTGGATGAAGCCATGCTGGTAGGATGCATTTCAGGGGCATGCCTGAATACCAACTGGTAGTCTGAAATAGAATAGCCTCCAAAATATATAGTGAGTGTATCAGGGCCTCAGTGTGATAGTTCTGCTCCTGTTTCATGATATTGTTAGGTAATGTTGAAGTACCCAAAGTTTTCCTTCTTTAGTGAATTTCAGCCATATAACTAGAGGTGACACAGAAATACAAAAGTGATCCAGAAGTAACTGCCTAATTTTTTAAACTCTTTGAATCTGTTTGCACATATGACAAAGCTTTTATTTTCATCATCGTTTGTATGGAGCTGAAAGCAGCTTTCTGAAGTTTGCCTTTTTTGCTCTAGCCACATATTTTCTCTAAAGACTGTTGGAACATTTCAGTTCTGAATCATCAGCTTTGAAGAAGATACAGACTAAAATTGAGACTGTATTATAAAGATTAAGTAGCTTCTGACTGCTAACCTGATAATACTGCTGGTTTGTGGCGATATTGGAGAAGTAATTAAAGCAGCATAATTTTATTGAGCAAAGTTCTCAACTTTCTTAATATTAATTGTGAAAACACGAGTTATAAATATTCATAAGTACTTATAAAATTAGCATAGTACTGTATCTTAAACTTCACTTTGTGTAATGTTACCTCACTATATTGTAATTCATGGTTGCTGTGTTATCAAAATTGAAAAAGGATTGAGTATTTACACTGGATCTTATGACTACTGGAAAAACATTGTTAGAAAACCATTTATTCATAATAAAGTAACAAAAGTAAATGTCACTAAATACCAGATTATAGTGCAGGAAGTACTAGTTAGAAGGAGGGAAGAAAAAGTGTGGAAAATGTAAATGAAAATAAATTTTCTTGTTGGAATGTTAATTTTTTATTTTTTTTTTAATTAAGGGAAAATATTCTAATGCACAAAGTTATGAAATTAATTTGGAAGAGATCTTTCAGGTTTGTACTAGAAAACAAACTGAACATGAATTTACTTTATTACGTGGGTATAATTCTGTGGTCATTGCTGCAAAGGCATTAACTGTACCACAAAAAAAAGAAGCTGAGCAATTGGATAGAAATGGACAACTTCCGTCCCCCAAAACTAGTGAAAGGCTGCATGAACTAATTTATTAGGAGATACTTGAAGTTATGCCTAGTTTAGGTAGGGAGTGGGATGGAAGGGTGGAATCTTAAGTATTTAGAGCTCTCTGCCTGTCCTCTTGGGGAATGTGGGATGGAGAGTGAGATGTGTCATGCTCTATCAGGTATGTCTACGCAGATGGTGGAGACACTTGCACAATGTCTGCCTACGCCCTGAGCTGGCTACGTTAGGAAAAAATGCTAGTTAAGAGGCTCTGTAACTGCATTAATATGATTCTGTGCTTGATTAATAAATACTGCATCTCAGCCAAAACTTGTGACCATCCAGGAGAAATTCACTGAAGACCACAGAACTGTGAGAATAAGGCTGCGTAGGTCACACTGGGCTTTTTTGCAGGATCAGGATTTGAGAGGACATTAATGAACATGTGGCAGCATGACACATCTATTTTACATTCGTTTGCAGATCTTTATTACTTTTGGTATCACATTTGGTATCACTATTTCAAATGTTTCATGACATATACTATGCCTACATTTTTTTTTTTATCCCTGTATTCAGAGTTTAAAGTAATTAAGGAAGATTGGGGGGTAAAAATTTAAGTGTTTACATTGTTTCAACAGGACAGAGGGAAAAAAGCTAATTCCCTCTGTACATGTTTGATTATAACCAGCCTTCCAATTTGTGAATAAGATTGTTGACTATGCCAGACTGCTGTCAAGACCTTACTTTAAATAAGATGTTTTTCTTTTATGTGACATTTGCTGAGGTGATGCCAGAAATTACATCAAACACTATAATTTGAGTGCTGAATTACTTCAGCATTTTGAAGTACTTAATCAAATATTTGAAAAAGATACACTTTTCGAAGTTCTGTAGTGTAAATCTGTGAATATGCTTCAATGAAATTTGCTTTAGACAAATACCATCTGCCCACTTGTTTAACCATATGTTGGTTTTGAATAGTAGTAGTATTTAAGAAGTAGTACTTTAATTTTTCTTGTTAAAACAGTTTGTAAGCTGTCTGATCATGTGTGGATGATGAAATTTAGCTGTTACACATGAAAAATACAGAAAAGCTACAAAATGCTATCTGAGCAGAGAAACATAACAACTACTGTAGAAACCAACATCCAAGTGCAAGAACTCTACTGAGGCATGAAAAATTTTCTGTTTTGTTTTTAGTTGTGGTATGGTAATCAAAACATTGAAATGTTTAACTGTCAAAATCTGGCAAGGATGCCAATTTAAGATTATCATTTAATTCTGTTTTACTGTTAAGTTTGCATAATGTCAGTGGCACTTATATCTTTGAGTCCTGTCTTACATGGACAGATGCTTTCTTGAAGTCTGAAACTTTTAACAGAGTGTGCACCCTTGAGAATATCATGAAAACAATGAAATCCAAATTTTTGTGGTTTGGGAATTATGCAGCATTAATGCATTCAGCACAAAGATTTTGCACTATATACCATATAGCTGCATTGTACCAAAGTGTGCATCTTGAATGTGTCACTTTTGCAAACTTTTATGTTTTCTTGCACTATTTACACTTTTTTCCTCATTCAGTCTCATTGAGTAATACCCAGCATCCCTATTCAGAATCTTCTCTGCTGAAGTGAATGCTTTTTCCTCTCATCTCTCTGTTTGCAAAAGAAAAGAGGACAAAATCCATGCTATAAGTAAGCCAGCTTTGATTTTAGTATTAATCCGAAGCATGTGCTCAAAATCAAATGACATTAGAGAAAAAACCGTGTTTTAGAGTGGGACTTTGTGCCTAAACACCACCAAAGTTCGGAAAAGATTCATTAAAAACTTTTGCATATTAAAATCTACTGTTTTGCAAATTGGTAGGCCCTGCTCTTTCAAATAAATTTTTTGAAGCACTAGAAATTCAAAGATTTTGCTGTCTGAGTTGGCTAAATGAACTAGAAAGATTCTTCTACAGTGGTTGCTTTTTTCATTTTAGCTAACTGAAAATCCAGTAATCAGTCCAACCCTGGAAGCTCATTCTGTAATTAAAGCTATTCAGTTATGCATGGTTACTAAATATTTCCTGACTCTTCCCTGACTTGTAAGCAAACAGCAGCTCTTCAGGAACTTGGGCCGGTCAGAGCTATAACGACAGTAACTGAATAGTAGTCAAAGGTGCAAAAAAACCCCACAGGCATAATTAGTCCTAAACATAAGTATACTGGCGAGTGTGCTATAAAAGGAATTAGAGATGTGTGCATGTCTATGAGGCTATGATATCATTGGCATCATGGAAACATGATGGGATGGCTCCTATGACTGGAGTATTGGAATGGAAGGTCATAGGCTCTTTAGGAATGATGGACTCGGAAGACGAGATGTGAATGTAGCTATTTATGTCAGTGATAGGCTGGAGTGTATGGAGCTGTGGCTGGGAAAAGGTAATCAGTCAACAGACAGCTTGTGGATGAGGGTGAGAGGGAGAACTGTGATAGGGGCATTACTGTGGGGGTCTGCTACAGGCCACCCAATCAGGGGGACTCAGTGGATGAAGCACTCTGTTGACAAATTGGAACAGCCTCACGCTTGCAGGCCTTGTCCTCATGGGGGATTTCAACCACCCTGATAACTGTTGGAGGGATGGTACAGCCTGGCACAAGCAATCCAGGAGGTTCCTCAACTGTGTGGAAGAAAACTTCCTTCTGCAAGTAATGAGCCAACAAGGAGAGGTGCCACGCTTGACCTTGTGCTCACCAACAGGGAAGGGCTGGTTGGAAATGTGACACTCCAGGGCAGCCTTGGTTGCAGCGATC
>WYDI02042797.1:0-25919 GCA_009867235.2 Psittacus erithacus
ATCCATCCATCCATCTATCTATCTACCTGTCTGTCTATCTATCTATCTATCTATCTATCTATCTATCTATCTATCTATCTATCTATCTATCCATCCATCAATCTATCTATCTATCCATCTACCTATCTATCTATCTACCTATTTTTAAATTAAGAGCCTTGGAGTGTTCTTAAGATAATGTTTCCGCTTGGAATCCAGTAAGGTAGCATCTGCGTTTTTCTGAGAAGGTTTTCAGGTGAAGTGAACCATAAGATTGCTCCCAGGTAAACATTAATCTTTACTTACAAATGGCCTCATTACTCAGCAGGTCACCCATTCATTACTGGTTCTTGTCTCGAGAGCTTGCAGAGTCACCTGGCGTCTTGTCTAAGTGTTTTAGCACTGTCAAAAATGGGTATTAATGATTGTCCCTAATAGGGCCACATTGTAAGATTTGATCTGAATGCCACAGAGTAACTGGGCCATCCAGAATTGACCTGCCTGAAAATGTCAGCGCAGCGTGTGACTATTGAGAAAGTTAGGTACTGTTGTTTCGATTAGTCATTTTATGACTCTTTCCCTAAATCCATCCATTCAGCCTTTTTTTGGCTTAAAGCCAACACCAGCTGCTCAGGCTGGGAACTGCCTTCTCTAAGGAAGACCAAAGGAAATGTTGATTTGTGCTGTGTCTATTTGAACTAAAGATCAGCAGGGGAGACTTTCTTCCAATTACAAGTGAATTGAAGACTGTGCGTGACAGGTAGGCCACCGCTGTAGCTTATAATGACTCTAGTTAAATCACCAGCTGAATACTTTAACTGCAAATTAAATTAAGATATTGTACAAAAAGGGTTCCAAATGTAGGTGTCTTCCTTTCTTAAAATAATCCTTAAAAAGCAGCCACATGCCTAAAACCCTGTGATGTGGTAAAACTTTTCTGTCAAGCCATGACAGGTACTGTTGGGCTACGCAGTATCTGAATGCAAATCTGACTCCAGCTCCAACATTAGCAAGATGCCGTCTGTTGAGGCAACCGTCACTGGAGTCATCATTGTCACTCAGAAGTGTAGTTGCACACTAGATTAAAAATAGAGTTATAATCACAGTAATAAGTAAAGTGAAGTGGTGACCAGTTGTGGTGACTGATATCAGGAAAATGTGGTGGTCTCCACTTGTTAGTAATGATACAGCAATAATACCCATATAGTCTGTGTTTCATTACAGGATCGTAGGATAATTCAATTTGGAAGGGACCTTCAAATGTCCCTAGTGAAACCTGCTTAGAGTAGGGTCAGCTACAAGATCAAAGCAGGTTACATGAGATTTGTCAAGTTACTTCCACATGCATCACTCTCTGCAAGAGTTTTGTGCAGCTCATCCTTAGTTTCGATCCTTGCCCTCACCTCCTTTCATCCTGACCACCCTGAGGGTCACATACAGATGCTACATGCAGCAAGGCAGTCTCCTAAATTTGCTCTAAATTGTTTAATATATGTGTTACCAAAATACTGGAAAACACAACTCAAAATGGCTCTGTGCTCATTTGTAGCTAATTAAGTTCAGTTCATCCTTTGATCCTTGCCTCACACTGCCTTTCTTCAGGCTTAGATCTCACACAGCACGTTTCAATCCCTGCAGTCAAAAGTGCTTAGGAAAATGCACTGTATTTCTTGGGATGTAGCTTCACTTTAATATGATTGGCTTGAAAGAAATATTTTATTTTTTTTTTTTATACAGCTCAGAATTGTATTTCTGAGCTGCACACTAGCAGCAGGTCTGAGCAACTGGCTTGACAGCTGTCACATATGTCTTTTTTATGTCTTCAGATACAGACTTCCAGTTTATTTTCTATGTGATCAGAGGTGTCTGTTGTTGATACCACAGTCCAGCATGGCAGTTGATTATAGGGTTCTATGAGTTTAATACCCTATTTCCACCACAGCCTGCTACATCATTAAATTTCCTTAGAAGGATCTTAAACAGACAATTTTGTACCTTTAGGCACTTCAGAGAGATACCTCCATTTATTAAGCTATGGATGGTGCATCTTTAACATATTAAGAGCAAAAATATTTCCAAATCAACACCAGTTCTTCCTGTCTGTGCAGAAATTGATCTTTGAACAATCTGGGGAAGGAGCTCTCCCCTCCTGCGTCAAAGAACTCATCTCCTAGCTGACTGCAAAAGGTAATGCTAATGCTGGAAGTTACCAATGCTAAAAGTTAGAAGAAAGCAGACAGACAACTTTTGCCTGTTCACCTTCTGTATACCAAGCACACCCTCCTCTTGGGCTGAAGGTATGACTTAGACTCAAGTGAGGAAATATTTCAAGATCCATCATGAGTCTTAATCGTTATCCTCCACCAGATGTCAGGGAGCTTACAAAGTTTGTCAGGGGCAAAACTCCAGTTCTTATTCATCTGCTCAGGGCTAATTAAAATAAGGTTTGCATGAGGCCAAAACATGCCTAGAATGACAGCACGGGAAGAAATATTGATAGTGAAAGAATTTCTGTGGAACATTCACCACTCTGCAGACCACAGATGTTCAGAGCTTATGCCACCTTTTTGCACAGTAACTTTAATAAGCCAATCTTTTGCCTCTGTGCTTATAAAGAATATCTTTACATTATAGAATTATCTGGAATATCTATCTAGAAACACACAAGGCCATTTTGAACAGCCAAGGCTGATCTGTGTTGGCAGCTTTTATGTAACTTCGCAGCATCCTGCTGCAGGCTGATGTGGAGAGGTGCCTTTGCCACCAGCCTCTAAAGTCAGGAAATGTAAAAACGGTGTTCAGGAAAAAAGAACCATTGCTGAAACAATTCTTTTGTGGGAAGGACTTACTCCAGGTTGAGGTTTTTCTCTAATTTGAGTTAGGAAAATTTTTTTTATTTCTTTTTTGGTGAAACATCAAAATTTACACATTTTTCAGATACCTGGGAGACCTATTAGTCATAATAGAAATCCTTACACAAAATCCAGCTTCTAGTAGTGCAGAAGCATGAGGGTTGTGTAACTTGAAGAAGAGAAGGCTCAGGGGAGACCTCATTGCTCTCTGTAACTATCTGAAAAGAGGCTGTAGCAAGGTAGCTGTTGGTCTCTTCTCCCAGGTAACAAGCATTAGGACAGGAAGAAATGGCCTCAGATTGTTCCAGGGGAGGTTTACATTGGATATTAGGAAAAAATTCTTCACTGAGAGGGTTGTCAAGCATTGGAACAGGCTGCCCAGGAAAGTGGTTGAGTGACCATCCCTGAAAGTATTTAAAAGACATGTAGACATGGGGCCTAGGGAGGTGGTTTAATGTGGAATTATCACTGCTAGATTACTTAACATGCTAGGCTTGGACTTAATGATCTTAAAAGTCTTTTTCAAAGATTCTATGATTCTAAATAACTATACAAAGTGAAAACTATCGTCATAATTCTGCACAGTGCATAAAAAAGAAATATAAATCACAGAGGATTCAAGATGAAATCTCATCCTAGTAACAAAGATAATTGTTTCCAGAAAAAGCCCATACATAAGACATATGATAACAGAAATATAAGTAATAACTTTTAAAATGTGTAAATTGTAAAGACTCCTTTCACACACCTTATCTGCTTCACCAATGCCATCACAAAGTTATCACCCAGGCAGCAGAGGAGTAGCAGCACTGCAGCAACTATGTGCAAGGAACTGGGAAGCAGGTACTATGATAAAATATAATTATGCTATATAAAAAATATATTTCTTTGGAAACATTCATATTAAGGTGACAGCTACATCCCAAGAAATACAGTACATTTTTTCTAAATGCTTTTCTAATGTGGAAATTGAAAGCTACTGTGCAAGATCCTTCCTAAACCTGAAGAAAACAGGGTTGATTTCCAGACTAGCTGATGAGTGTATGGAGCAGTTTTTCAATTTGTTTTGTAGAATTGTAAGATTCTGGCATAAAAGAGCAAAAATGAAAGATGTATTCAGTAGCTCTTGGGAGAAACTGCTGTGAGGGCCAAAAAAATGAAATAAGGGAAAAGCTCTGCATTCCTGCTCTGTGTTTTCTTTGGATTATGACTGATCAAATTTCATACTTTCTACCTAATCCTTCATCTTAAGGTACAAGTTGCTAAATCCAAAGGCTTCACAAAGCAATAAATGACTAAATTATGCCTTCAGCTGCAGAATTTACATGATATATTTAGTTACGTGAAGCTACAGCCTTAGCTAATTAGCTGACAAAAATACAATTTTTTAAGGCTTTTCCCTTTCAGTGAATGAGGATGTTTGTTTCTTTTTTTTTCTTTAGTCACTTAATAATAAAAAGCTTCAGAATATGTTTGCCCAGAAAATAATGAGTATACGGAATTTGCATTTTCCTTTTGAATGTTTTTTTCAAGGGAGACTTACAAACATCTTTCCAAAGCACTTCCCATGATTTCTCCTGGGGGAAGGTTCACTGCTGCGTGTGCTGTGTGTACACATTTGTTTGTGTTTGGCCCTTGAGGGAACAAAAACTGAATAGAACAATTTCAAGGATATTTTGAGGACTGATAATGCTTGAAAATCAATAAATATTGATCTGATTTAGGTGGGTTTGTTTTTTTTTTGGGGGTGGGGTGTTCTTTTTTTTTGGCTGTTGGTTGTTGGTTTGTTTTGGGTTTTTTGTTTTCTTTTTTTGTCTTTTTTTTTATTTGCTTGTTTTTGTCTTAATATCTAAGGAAAGAAGCAGACGTAACTGCGTCCAAACACTATGGACTCATGAGCAGCTAGTGTGTCATGAGAACTTGGGTGTATTCAAAAAGGATAGAGAAATGAGCTCATATTATATTTGCAGGATGTTATTTCATTTCAGTACTCATCAGTTCTTGGTGCTTCAGACAATGCAAAGACATCAGCTGGGATGTGAGAGCTTTGTCATACCTACAGCCAAGTGATTAATTTGAATTTTGGGTTCTGGTTTAGTCATAGCTTCCAATGGCACCTCTGCTGCAATGCCAGTGTAAAGCATTTCCACATTCCACACACAGTCATACATTACTATCCCATTGTGTACTCACTAGTTTGAGTCCAATCTTTTCTGGCAATACGTAGAAAAAAAAAAAAAGGACTGTTTTTATCCTGTCCCATTTTCCTATTCTGCTGTACAGTGCCACCAAATGAAAACCTATGTCAGCGCAGCTGCATGATGCGAAGTAACTAGATGAGATCTCCAGTTTTGCCATGGGTTTATGTCAGGGGTGATGAACTCAGTTAAGCCCTACTTCAGCAGATAAAAAGGGATTTGAAAATGGTTTGCCCTTACAGCTGCTGCTGCTATGACGCAGCCAGGCAGGGACTCAGAGATGTGGCTAGACCAGTCATAAGCACCAGTGGTTGCAGGAAGCCCCAGAATATAGTTATGGTCCCAAGGAGGGTATTTGGATTTACATCAGTAGCCATGTGGGGGAAGGTAAGGGCAAGTACAGTGGCTTCCATCCTGGGGGCTCTGTTGATAGTGGGGGGCCTGGAGCTGGGAGCTGGGAGTCTGCCTTTCTTGCTGAGGTCAGGCAGGAACCTCCCAGAGACCTGATGAGGCTGGGAAGGACAGTGATTCTCAGCTCTCAGGAACTGCCTCCAAGTATCATCCCTAATTTCATAAGCCTTGCCTGTCTGTTCAATAAACTCATATTATTCAACCCTTGAAGTGTATTTAATACTAAGATATGCTTCAGGTGTGGGTCCCTGAAGGTATGATTCCAAACGAGGAAAGCTGGGTCCTCTCTATCATTAGTACTGCACATTATCAAAGTACTTTCTTACTAAGTGCAAAGGTTGGTTTGCAACTGAGGAAGATGAGTTGTTGGTTAGAAAGATGATAAAATGGCGGATTTTCCATCACTAGTGGCAACTATTTTCCGGCTTGTGTTTTGTTTCTTTTCTGTGTCTGCTCTAGAACTATTATTATGGTGATTTCTGTTACTCAGTGACTCTGGCTTTAAAATGGGGCTTTTAACTACAGTGATGCTATACTATCATCTAATTGAAAATGTTTTAATTCAGGCCTGAGTTGTGTTGGCTTTTAAACTCAACCTCTGACTAAAATAATTAATACAATATATGGGCACTGAAATATCATGCACAGCCAATTTAGAAGTAAAGTATTTGAAACTGAAGAAAACTAGAACTAATTGAACATGAAATATCTTTCAGCCATTTGAAGTAACAGTTCAGATGCACTGAATTCCACCTGCTTCCTACTCCCAAGCGCAAAAAGTACTTGTTTCTTTTAATGATCAAAATGTCATGAATGTGCCTTTCAGCCACATTTGTTAAGAAACTCACTGAGGGGTGGTTAGAAAGAAAAACAAGTTTTAAATGTTCTTCACTGTTTACAGTGCTCTTTGTACAGGCTTGGAGCTTGTTGACCCCAATCCAGTAAAACAAACAACAGGTATTTCCATGACTTGCAAGCAGTCAAACAAATACAGAGTGTTTAGGTACTACCTTGTGGCTTTCTTGTTCCTTAAAATATCAACAGCTGGTTAAATAACCACTTTGGTCATAGCTCTAATCATTACAGAGTGGTAGTAATTGCATCCAGGCACTCAAAATGCCAGCACAGCAGTCAGCTATCTCTACTATTTTATTTCATGCTTTGTCTCTGCCAGATACTGTACAAAAACAATTAAGTAATTCAGTAAGATAAAGTAGCCTGGCATGATCACCTCCTTTGTAAGTTAAGTAAGATTTAAGGGTTTGAGACCTCTACCAGCTTTGTAATTTAAAAACAGTTGCTATTAATGGACAGCTTTCTTAAGAAATAAAAAACTACTTTGCATTCCCATTCCATATTCTGCCAATACAGTAAAAGGCATCTGAAACGTCAAGGATTGGTTTCATTTAATTAGCATATGTACTTACTCATCAGTTGAGAGACTTAGTAAGGAGCAGCCTCTTGTCCATTTCCCGGAGTGGCACTATGGGTGATATTGAGTGGTTTTTGGTGAAAATATTAGGGAGGTATCTCTCTGACTATGAAGCCTGAGACAAGACAGACATGCAGAGTCTGTGAGAAGAAAGAACAGCAAAGACAGAAACCCCAGCTCTGTTTCTGGTGACATGTGTCTTACTCCTTGCTTCACTACTAGCAGAATGCAGGTATAAAACTAACCCCATTAGACTTCATGTGGTCTCAAAACTCATATGGAGCTTTTAAGGACATCTCATGGGCTTCTGGGTTGCAGCTGACTGGCAAAAGATGTAGACTAGGGTATACTCAGAATGAAAAACCAAACAAAAACCAACCATGATAAATAAAATGATCTGTGAGGAGGATGGCAGCTCCCAGATCTCCCGTCCCATTGAGGACACAGCTGTCTTTCCAAGAGCTGGCACCTTAGAATAGAATCATAGAGCCTCTTGTTGAACACAGTGGCCAGTTCTTGCTGGCTTTGGTCACTGAGATCACCCTGGTCTGGGAGCCTCCAGGCTAGAGCAGGCCACTTGGGTCTCTAGATCTCAGGGCCCAGTGACTTATCCAGAGTGTACCACATACCCCACCACCACGTTTTACATACATACCTCAGCACACGACATCAGCTGCTGCAGTATTCTCAGCAAGGCTGATGTGAATGGCACAGAAGAGATGGGACAGCATGGAGGTAGCACCTCTCACTAATCTTAGCTGAATGAGGTCTTTCAGCCCCATGTTTGCTTTCTGTTTTACTACTGGGTATATAAGTTTGGCCTGCAATCATAACATGGTTTTATATCTCCCAATGGTGGTGTCTTGAGGGATGTCTGAGGGTATGCATTCTCCTGGAGACAGACATTTTGCAGAGTAAGATAGTCCCATACAGGCTGGTCCATGTTGCCTAGGGGGATGGGTCCCTGGAAGAAACTGTCCTCTGAAACAAGCCCAGGTTTTGTACCAAAGAGATCTGGTCTAAAACAGAGGCTGGCAGCAGGTCAACAGTTGCCTAGTCTGGTTGGCAGGTGGTTCATTAGCCCTGTTTGGTCCCTGACACCCTCTTATTAAATGATATAAATATTTCCAGTGAATTCCAAGAGTCAATGTCCAGGATAACAGATTTATGCCATTCCATTCACATATTCTCCTGCTTTATGCCCTTAACTGAATTTCCTAAAAATGGAAAAATGGCTTCTCTGTGTTTTGCTCACCAAGGAATAGTTGTATTTCAGCATACAGTTTTGGCGCACAGATTTTCTTATCTTGCAATTACCTTATTTCCTGGATGTGAACTCAGGCTTTGGCTTGGATTAATTCTATGTTAACTATCTGAAACATCTTTGCTACTAAAAATAAAGTCCTTTACCATTGGACTCAAGTTCCCACATACATCTTAAAGTACTAGCTCCTTCCACTTTATCCAAGTTATCAGCAAAAATAAATGGACTGAAAAACCTGATACCGTTATAGCTAAAAGATGACCTCACTTTGCATCCCTGAGCTCGTTCTCTTTAAGTCAGCATGAATGGAAGAAGGGTGGGAGATTCTGGATCCTTGCCAGGGTCCCTATTAAAGACCGGTTTATTCTATTTTTCATTATTTAACAGACAACGTTGAAAATACAAATACCAGTGGGATAAAAAATGGTTTATGTAAGTAGCAGTGGGAAAACTCTGTGGTAAACCAGAGGTGGGACTAATCCCTTAACAGAGACGAGTGATTAATAGCAGCTGAGACAGACAGAGCAAGGTCTCAGTGGGTGATGAGTACGTCCATAAGGAGCCAAGTGTTTCTGCTCCCATTACAGTGGTCACTGTAGCCAGGCAGGACTGACGTGATCAGTGAATACTTTGTGCATTGGAACTTAAGAGGACAATAAGGACTAATAAAGGCAATTTGGAGAAGACAAGATGAGTAAAGGGACTGCTTGAATTTCTAATGAAAACAGACCAAGTGTCTTTTTAGCTATCTGCGTAATTAGTATTACTGCTGAGCAATGTATTACTGGAATTAAAAATATTCCATGTCAATCCTGCAAAAAAATAAATCATTACTATGCATTTATTTTTAAAGACCAGATAACCTTTTTGAGCGCTATTAATCCAAAACCAGCATTAGCTAGAACAAGAGACCTATTTCCAGTGCTCAATTAAGATTGTGCTACCCGATAGCTCTTGTTAAAGGGGTGCAACATCAGTTAACATGAGTTAATATGCCATTTCTCAGTGGATGCATGTGCCTTATGGTATCTGCAGCTTGCAGCTTCAAGGTACTCCTTGTTTCTCCAGCTTTCCTGAGAAGCCCACATAAATAGAGGATGAGAGCGATGTTGATTCAGCGTCTTTTGCCTATATGTTAACACCAAAGAAAACAAAACAGATGGTAGGGCCCATACTGTGCTCTGAGACTCACAAAGGGATGTCATTTTTAGCATACTCCATTTACAACCTGCTGTATCACGGGCTGTCCCTGGAAAACAAAGGTTACCCACTGTGTGATCCCAAATCACTATCAGATGATTAATTACTGTTTTTCCTCATTCTTCCCAGCAAACCAGGAAGGCTTGTTCCAGTGACTTGCCACTGCCAGAAATGGGAGATCAACTTTTCACCCTCCCCCAGCCTCAACTACCTGTGCTGTCTGGGACTCCAGTGGCTCACTAGGTCCTTCACTGAGCTGACTCGTGTCCCTGGCTCAGCAGAGGACTAATGTGACAGGCAAACCAGGCAAGTGGCACTGGACACGAGCTGGAGAAGGCAGAAGGAAGAAGAGGAGGAGGAGGAGAAGAGGAGTAGTTTGACTCCAGCCTCAGTCACTGGCATCCTCTAACAGCTCAGCAGAGCAGTCAAAACCTAGCTTCTTTCCCTAGCTTCTTTTGTTTTCACAGGAGAAGGAAACAGCTTTAGATCCTCCCTCCCCACTGTTTCCACCATCATGAGGGGATGATGATGAGATGGACAAAACTCACCAAATAGCCTCTGTTGCTGGTGTGTTTATGTAGGCTCCTAGCACCTCACCTTGTGTGGTTTGGGGTCTCTGTGCTCCCCAGCACTCCTGGTGCTTCCTTGTCTTCATACAGTTCCTGAGGCTTACCCGATCTCAGGGGAAAAAGCAAAAGGGTGAAAAAACCATGCAACAGATTCTAGTCAGATGTTCCCTTTTAAACACAGACTTGACAAATAATGCTTTATCAGTCTCAACGCACATCAGTGATCATATTGTTCAGTCTTGCATTTGGGAATGCTTTCCAATTAACAGCAAATCGCTGAAAGAGACTTTCAAATTGGTTTCATTGAAGAAGAAGAAAGGAAAGGAAGCTACTTGAGATCTGACAATAGCTGAAGTGATTTGTAAGCACGAAGCACACAAGATAACATTTAATTAACAGCAGCAAAAATAGAACATTGCTTTGAATTTACGTAAGTTCTCTTGTTCAATGTATGCGCAATGACCTTTGTTTAAGTTTCTTTTTCCACAGAACTATATTAACACTCCATTCCTATAGATGATATACCAGTCATAAGCTGGGCAGCATTTGCTATCCCTTTTTCAAATATTTCGATACTCACTTGTAGGGCTTGCCCAGGCAGTATCTTCCAAAAACCTCAATCTGCCATAATTTTCCATAAAGCAGTGAAAGTGACTGTGTGGAGGAAATGACAAAAATTCCTGATATTTATTATGGCCGTGCAGAAGCTTACTTATCTACTGCTGCCTAAATCTGAAACATCTCTGTGGCTTAATCGAGTAATATCTCCAGAGCACATGGAGAAACAAGGACTCCTGCAACTCAGGTGATGATCCTGGGTCCCCTGGTCAACTGAGCCAGACAGATCGGTTTTCCGTGCCACTCACTTGATTCATTTTGGATGCCTGCTTCAAGGAGATCTGGAGCCACAGTTCCCAGACACTGCTTCTCCCTGTTGACCAGCGAGATGGTCCTGACGCTGTGATGGCTCCAATTATGCAGATCATTCAGTGAGACTGATCTTGAGAAGGTCTTGGCACAAAGCCCATCTCCCAGCATCACTCCAGTGGTCACTAGAGATGGGAAACCAATTCCTACAGCCTCTGCTCAGCACATGCTGTGGTGGTATCACTGTCTGCACCCAGCTACCATTCTGCATCAGGATGCCAATGTTGAGATGCTACTGTAATGGATTTACATCAGGACCCTCTCCAACCTGCCTGGCAGACTGCATCTCACATCATGTTGAGTTGGCACTTCGTGGGCAAGTGGTTGCTCTCTAGGGACAGCACAGCTGCCTATGTGCTTTGAGACTCTGCAATGCTATGCCAGTATGGCAGCTGTCTGCTGGGACTCATTAGCCAGGATTCCTACCTGATTCATTGATCCTCCAGTTCTCTTGTGATGGAGAGAGTGGTTTAGACCTAGGAAACAACTGGAGGGACTGGATAATGCTGAGCAGCCAGGCTGTAGCTTCACTATTCATGGCGTACTCCAGCCTCCACTGGCCAAGGCTCTGGGCAACTTGGTGCAACCGTGAAGATCCAGATGATTTGCAGAGGCCCTCTCTTGCCAAAACAGTTATGTGAGGCTGGAGACCACAGTGAGCACACAGCTGTTGTCCATAGGGCCAGGGTCTGTGCAAGTTTCCCAGCAAAGGGCTGGCATTTACACCTGGCCCCACCTCACCAAAGGTAAAGGTTCCTCTTTCTCTTAGATAATGAGCCAGGATTTCTCTGTGGCTGTTGTTCCCTCTCTTTCTGTTCCACCATGAACCTTCCCACTACTCTCCCCTGCTGATGCTCTGCTGAAGTTTGAAAACCAGCATGAAATCTGCTCACAACATGCACTATGCCCACTAGATTAGGCTGCTCCTCTCTTGCTTTAATGGCAAAACCACACTGCTTTAGCTTTGTTTCCTTTTTCTTTTTTTTTGTGAAGTTACCCTGCTGTAAGTTTTACTCCAGTTTGGAATTTTGCAAGCTTACTGTGTACAGCAGTACACCTCTGTGAATTAGAAAACATCAAAGAAACTATATCCCAATATGAAAAATAGTAGTTATTGATAGTAAGTTGTATAGGAATTAGTCAGGAATCCACTAGTAATCAGTAACTAATTATGCATAGCAATTAATCAATTGTACAAGAAACATGAGCAAGTGTATGACCCATTTGTATGATCTTATTATCTAGATTTGTTAAGATCGTATTATCCAGATTTAAACAGTCCTCCAGTTTTTTGGTAACATTCTTCTAGAGTAATGGAGAACTGCTGGGTTTTCAATCATGGTGCCTCCTGCATCTGTATAGTAATATAATCTTACCCCTGGGTTATGATGAACTAGCCTGGCCTTTTCCAATTGATTTTCCTTTTGCGTTTGATGCAGTGCAGGCTCCAAAGACTGCTTGACTTTGATGTGTCCTCTGTAAAGTACGCAAACGCACACTTGCGAAAACTTTCCCCTCCTGTTCCACTTTTCCCTGCTTAGACAGTAAGAACCACTGTCCAAAAAGCCAAGAGATGAGAACAAACTGATGGATCACATTCCTGAATTAAGCTGGTTTGGAATAACAACAAGCCAAAACCACTGGGGCAAATGCCTCAGGATTCAGTCTAGCTCTTCTTCATTTTAGATTGGATCATCTAAGCAGAATTTCAACTGCATCCTCAGCTCCCTTTACAACTGTACCGTCCACTGATTGTAGAGACCAACAGCTCCGATGGGCTGAGAATGAGCAGGTTTCTTATTTTGGTAACCCTCATTATCTGTGTTCAAACTAACCAAATTATGATAGCAAACACACAGCAATTTCCCTGTTTTGTGAAGAATCTATTTCTGACTTAAAAAATATTATATTCAGACAGGTAGGGCTGATACTGCTGTAATAACAAATGGAACAGCCAAAACCAGTCTCATTCCAAAGATACATATATGTTTTGATGTAATGAGATAATAAATAGATGTGTCAGCTGCATTAAGAAGGGACTCTATTATGCAGGAACGGCTCTATAAAGCTTCCTAAATTTACTTCTTTGCCTCTTATTTTGATGATCCAACTCTTACTGCCTCTAAGCTGGTCTTTCCTAGGTTTCATCATCTCCCCTACTTAAAGGAGTCCAGTGGGCTTTAAAAGAAGTCTTTTCTTTACCTGTAATGACAGTAATGTTACTTGTTCTCGAAGCTTCAGCTTATCGAAAGAGCTTGCAGCAGCGTGAAAACACAGGATCTTTTGTACAGTAAGAAAGTGCCTACACATGGCCAAACGTGAGGCTGGAGGTTGACTGATTAAACAGTCAGAGACCCCCATTTAGTCATCCCTTCATTTAGGACATTTCATCTTTGCTTCCAATTAATTGTTGTATCTGCTGGGACTGCAGGAGAATTTACTGTAAGTCTAATTAAGTTATGGCAGAATTGGAAGCATGGGTCATCAATCTCCTTGGCCTGACAAAAGAGCCAGATTTCCAAATCAGAACATTTTAAAGACAAATCAGAAACCTGTGTCAGTGTTCAGGCCTCCAAGAGGTGCCCAGTTTAAAGCTCAGTTTACTACAGTACCTAAATTTGAGGAGGATCGAAACCAGGAGATACTTAAGAGATGTTGTCTTTTTTTTCTTGAAAATATAAACTTCCTAATAATGAAGCTTGTGAAACCTCCTTAGAGAGGTTAAGTTTTAACTGTTCTCTACACACCCAGCTGCATACTGAAGGGCTTTTGTGGATCTGCAAAATCCATGTCCAGCTACCTCCGACCTCAGGAGATGCTTGGATTGGCTTGCAGTTGGTGACAGAGACTTCTCAACACCAGAAGTCGTTTGGAACTGGGGACAGCAGGGTAGAATCAATGAAGACTCTCAGCAATGTTCCCCACCAGCCTAACTGAAGTCCTGATATCTGAACAAGATGTCAAGAGATGTCATCATCAGCCAGCTTTTGCATCTGAGTACAGCCAGCTCTGCTGTACTGGAGGTACTTGCCGATATCTGTCAGTTAATTAAAGCTGTGTTTCCCAAAGACAGAATAATCGTTATTCAGACAAATTATTATGATCTTTTATCACCTGCGATTGTGATGATTCTGTATTTTTTGATGATTTTATTTTTGTTGTGTGATACTCATACCCTTTACTATTGAGCTTTACATAATGTTTTATTTGAATGCATGCCAGCACCTGCGTGTAGCAGTGTGTGTCCAAGATATGTGTGGTAGGCATTTAACCACCAGCAGTGGGATGTGTCCCAGGGCAGGGGGAAGCTCAGCCGGGGCATCTCCCATTGGAGAAGAGCCAAGATTGACTTTGCTTGACAGCAGTTTGCTTAGATTCACCATGAGCACCGGGGAGCAGAAGGCTGCAACACTGTAGTCTCCTGCCTTGGGGCTCCAGGAGCCTGGACAAGGCAGAACCAGGGATGTGACAGCGGGGAAGTGGAAGAGCTGGGGGTCTGTACCCAAAGACCAGTGATGTTTCTCCTCCAGCTCTGGGGGTCTCAACTCCTTGTAAGAGGGGGTGCTGCCAAGTACAATGCTGCTTTGGAAGACCTCCAACTGCCAGACCAGGGTGGGACTGTGAGAGATAGGACATCCATGAACATGTCCTGCATGAAACAGCCATTATGTGCTTGACCTGAAAGACATGCCTGGGTCCTTCAGAATTAGTTCTGATGAGGGGCACTGAGTACCAGTGTGTATCTGAAAGGCAAGTTTTGGTTATAAAACTGCTTGCTTTCCTGTTGAGGGGCAAAGTTATAAAAAAAACTATTAGTCAACGCTGTAATTGATGGTTAGATGGTGATTTGCAGCAGCACGGTACCATGAATATCAATTTTATTCAAAAGAACAGATAATGAAAACTTTTCATTTTGTAGTGACTCACGTGTAATACACTGCATTTCCTTTAATAGGAAATGATGTGCGTACAAAATCCATAGTTGCTATGATTAGTTGCTGCTGATCTTTAAAGATAAGAAGCAAAGTGGGGAGAAAAAGTGAAAACTGTGTCAATTTATCAACAAGAAAGTTACTCAGATACCAGAAGTAATGAGGCTCTGAATAAAAATGACTATAATGAATCACTTCCTTGAAGTATAATTTAGCTTGTGTTTAGAACTGAGTAAGTACAGCTTTGAAAGGTCCTAAGAAGTGTGCATTTCATGAAGGCAAGTGAAATTTCTTCAAGCTCTTAAAAATTAGTTGGATTACTGTTACACAATTGGTGCTGCACGTATTCCACTGCAAGATAACAGCATTCAGGGCCTTTTGTACCCTACAAGTACAAAATAGTGCAGTCCCTGTAGCTAGCAAAAAATCCACTTGGCATGTGAAGCCAGTGCAGTGTGATGTCTCTGGAGATGTATTATTAATCTGCAGGAGTAGACGTTCAGTGGGAAGCAGGTTATATGATCAAGCACCTAATGTGTTCTGCAACTTCACTTCCCTTACTATTCAGCCTCTGTGTGATTTCGTCCTGCCTATTGATAAAAATTTCACCGCAGTGGAAGCAGGGCACAATTTCATAAAATCGATGTTAGCAGAGCACATATTTAGAAGATGTTTTAAAAGTAATTTAGACCATTCTGAAAGACCACACTTGTCCTTGTCTGAGTGCTCGTTGGCAGTAGTGAAAGATAAAAATCAGTATTAGTTTATCAGAACTACTCTAATTTAAAATAATATTGCATATTATTATGGGCAATTGCACATTACTGCCAAGAAGTCTATGATTTTTTTGTCACTGCTTTAAGAACAAAGAATCTAATTTTGGGAACAGACGATCAACGCGCAAAACAAGAAATCATTGTAACATCTCACTATGACCAGTCTTTCTCAGTTACAATTTTTCTGCTGAGTTTTTACCTCCAAAGGCAGCAGTTCTAACCTTAATAAAACATTTCTACCACACCTTTACTTATTGATAATAGTCCTTAATTCCTGAACAGTTTTGATTTGTTTGGTTTGGTTTTTTTCTCTTGAAAATCCTAAAGCACTTGAACAAGTCTGTATCTATTCCTGTATCAAGACCTATTTTAAATGGCCTTTGGCACATGCTTTGTGTTGATAGGACCCATAAAAACGTTCCCATTCCCGTTGCTAGAAAACTCTTGATGAATATTATTTCGGCTGACTGATTCTTTCAAATGTCCAGGGCACTTCTATGAGGATGGGTGCTCAGGCTTTTTCCCCACTACCTCCAGAATATTTCTATCTTCTCTTCTAGGTAATTTCAATAACAAAGACTTACCACTCTCCTATAAATCTCTGCAGTTGTTACTAATTTGCGCTGTAAAGATGAAAATAACAATTAAGCTGAAGACTTATTGCATGGCCTTTAAGTAGAAGACTTTCAATCTTACCCAAGGTGGGAAATTCAACCTCCTTCTGAGCAACTCACTACATTGTTTTTTCTGAACAGCCACCCTGATTTATATGTTAGTACGGAAATGCAGGAGTTGATTCATGTTCTATGTCCCTCTGTCTTCAAAGATTGAGATTCCAGTAAGAATTGCTGATTTTTTTCCTTTCCCTGCAAACAACAGTTTTTAACCCCGAGTTCCTTTGTAGTTTCTGTGGTGCTGTAGTTTTTCAGTTTTTTCTGGAGTGTTGGCTGACCAATCAGTTCAAATTCTGTGCTTTTCTTTCCAAATCTAACATGGTGGTTCTATATTCTGTAGTGCTATTATTGTGGTATCATGTCATCTTTTACATCACTTCCCTAAGGAAAACTCAGCGCTGATGCCAAATCAAGTAGGTGAAGTGGTTAATTCTTCCCCAAGAATCTTCACCAAGCCTGTCACTCGCATCTTCTCCTGTCAATTTAGTACATTGTAACTGTAACTGTGGTTTGTGTGATTTTGCTTACAGTGACAGATACCAGGGTTTCTAAATTCTGGACATACAATTTCTTCTCTAAGCCAACATTTCCATACAGTGCCTCTTCAAAGTCTTTTTTTCCATTTTATTATTAGGAACTTGGTTTTGGTTGCTTGTTTTGTTGGGTTTTTTTTAATTCTTGGGAGTCTTTCCAGATCTTGTAAGCCTCCAGGGTACAATCTTATTAATTCCTAAGTCACTTTCTTGAGTCTTTCAACATATATTCATGTTATTGACATATTTCTCATCCTGGGTTTTTTTCCCTTTTACAAATTTTTAGTAGCTGCTTCTCTGCTTTGTTGTTGTTGTTGTTGTTTGTGGGGTTTTCTTTCAGGGTTTTTTGGTTTTTGTTTTTTTTTTGTTGGTTGGTTTTGGGGTTTTTGTGGTGTGTTTGTTTTGTTTTTTTCCTTTGTTTTGTTTTGGGTTTTTTTTTTTAATTCCCACAGTGCTTTTATTGCCTTGGTTTCCTTTCTTTTCATTCATGAGGAGACTTATTTCCCTACTTTCTGGAACTAAACCGTGGAAGCATTGTGACATTTGACATCTAAAGCTGACTTCTTGTGACTGAAGTTCTGCAGCTCCTGAAATAACAAGGGCCTCCTTTAATACAGGTACACAGATTGGAGTGACTATTGGTTTTCTGCATTAGGGGGACCTTAAAGCGTAGACCAAAGAATGCCTGACTGGCTGTGGTCTGGGTTTTTCTAAGACAGGCAACAGACTGGAGTGATGTCATTGATGGTACTGCCTAAATTTATGTTGATTAAAAGGAGTAGGGAGTTCTGGGAAAACCATGACTTGACTAGTCAACCAATACTCAACTATTAAGCATGGAGCAATAGCAACACATGGTCTTGTCCTGCACCAAGTCTTGTCTTTCATTTTCCTTCATCTATAACAGGAAGTTTTGTTAGTAATAGACTCCACTTCTGTGTACTATGGGAGGAGAAATCTAAACCCTGTGAACACCTCTAGGCCTTGGTGATTTGGAGGTAATTAAGTCATAGAATCAACTAAGTTGGTAAAGACCTTCAAGATCATCAAATCCAACCTTTACCCCAGGACTGCCAAGTCCATCGCTAAACTATGTCACTGGGGGCCTCATCCACACGGTTTCTGAACACTTCCAGAGACAGTGATCCTGCCGATGCCCTGGGCAGCCTGTTCCAATGCCTGACCACCCTCTCTGGGGAAGGGATTTTCCTAATATCCATTCTAAACCTCTCCTGGTGCAGTTTGAGGCCGTTACCTCTTGTCCTATTGCTTGTAACATGGAAGAAGAGACTGACCCCGCTTTACTCCATCCTCCTTTCAGGGAGTTGTAGAGAGCAATGAGGTCCCTCCTGAGCCTTCTCTTCTCCATGCTAAACCACCTCAGTTCCCTCAGCTGCTCCTCATCACACTTGGGCTCCAGACCCTTCACCAGCTCCACTACCCTTCTTTGAACCCTCTCCAGCACCTCAATGTCTGTCTTGTAGTGAGGGGCCCAGAACTGAACACAGAATTTGAGGTGCAGCCTCACCAGTGCCCATTACAGGGGCATGATCACTGACCTGGCCCTGCTGGCCACACTATTGCTGATACAGGCCAGGATGCCATTGGCCTTCTTGGCTACCTGGGCACAAGCTGGCTCATGTTCAGCTCTGTCAATCAGCACCCCCAGGTCCTTTACTATGAGCAGCTTTCCAGCCACTCTTCCCCAAGCCTGGATCATTGCATGGGGTTGTTGTGCCCCAAGTGCAGGACCTGGCACTTTGCCTTGTTAAACCTCATACCATTGGCCACAACTTACAAAGATCACCTTGTCATAGGGTGAGATCAGGTTGTTCTCGTCCTATGATGAAAGGCACGACCTGCCCTTCAAGAACCATGCTGACTGGGTCTGATCCCCTGGTTTTCCTGCACGTGAATGTCAGGAATAAAAAAAAAGTACCACATAAAGCTGAAAGGTATGAAATACCACTATCAAACTGCACTAAGCAAGAGATGACTGTGAGTTTACCTTCATTGGTGATCTAGTCCTGAGCTAGATATGTTGATATTTCATCTCCTCTGAGGTTTCTTAGTGACCAAGAAGCAGTACCACTACAGACCTCTACCTCTCCCCACTGTTAAGGTGAGTATGTGGACAAGCACAGTCTGATACGGGAACCTGCGAGATTGCTCCCAAACTGTAAAGCCCAGAAACCTGCCCTGGTTCACCAAAGGGTGCCCAGGAAAGGCTGGTGGGGCTAGATGCAGTAAGGGCCACCTTGAAAGTGACAGGCACCCAGAAAGGGTAAGATGAATGTGACGCTGGGGGGCAGAGATCCTCCGTCACTGCAAGTTTTCTCAGGAAAAAAGGTATTTCTTTGAGTCCCGATTTTTATTTTTTGCTTTTCTTATGTTTCGATGTCTCTGGTGCTGGGTGACCATACCAGTGCTGCCAGCACCACACAGGGGGCCCTGGAAGCCCATGGTGGATTTCATGGGGCTGGATTAGAGCCCAGAGCCAGGGTCCATGCCTCATGGTAGCCAGCAGCAGCTTTGTCTGGATTTTTTTGGAACAGCCCTGCAGGGTCGACACACTTGCCCGAGTCTGACCATGATGCCGAATACATCTCTCTGTTCATGAGTCAGTCACCAAAACTAGGTTCTCAAAACCCTGCGAAGGGAGATACTGAGGCATCTTGTGGTTTTCACCAACTTCAGTCTGGAGGGATTAACTTCAATGCTGCTGACCACTCAAGACACTTGATTTTTGGTGACTGACTATGAGATTAAGAGCCACAAACCAGTGCCGAAGATATTGAGCATGCAGCTGGACTAATCAGTGTTGGCCGTTAATTGAACATCAGAGGAGGAACAATTTGGTCTCACTATTCCCAAATAGCACTCCCAGAAATCACAGGGATCAGTCCATGCGTCTCCCTCCAAGCTTGGGCACAATCCTGGTCCTCTGCTGCACTGTGCTTCCTAGAGCTCTGCAGGCTTACACTCTTTTTCTGGGTCACCAAAGGTCTGTAAAATATGAATCTGTACTTTTACATTCGTGCTTCCACAGGTCAGCAGGACACCTGATCAAATTCTTCAACAGAGAAGGTGTCAGAAAGTGTACAGCTGGAATGTACTCCACTTGAAGGTGTACACAAGATTGGCAAAATAAATTTCTGCCCATAATGTTACTTTAATAGTCCACAGTTTTACAGTAACATGTTAAAAATCATCATTTCCAGAAAATTGCACAAGACTTGGGAAGTTTAACCAGAATGCTGGAAGAGCTCCTCAGAAAAATACAACATAATAACATTTTGCCAACTCTTTAAATGAATTCATTTACATTTGGATTTATGTAAGGAAGTTTCCATGCTATAAATTTTTATTAAAAACACATCATTAGAAATAAATAGTACACTTATAGTCATAAACAAACCAGTAGTTTTTGCACACACTAATGCTGGGTTTCCTCTTACAAAACTGGAAGTGTATTCCACCATCTAATTTTTTTGTTTATACCTGATAAAAAAGGATAAAGTTGCTGTGTGAAGTTCATGCTTACTGTGGGTTTCATATGTCCTCTGACTAGATACACAGAGGGTATTTTTCTGTTTTCCTAATTATATTTATTTGGGAAGCATAGCCTTCTGTTCTTGCTATTGATTTTGGGCATGGTAAATGAGCTTTAATACTGCAGAAAAAATACCATGATAGTAACAAAGATTAATATATTGGTTGCTTTTTCTTGCTTGCTCATGGGAATGACTGATCTGCATGAAAAAAAGAAATACGATTGTACTGTAGAAAGGCTTGATTATACCAGCTGGTTAAAGGAAAAATACATATTTTTTAGTTCACCAGAGCCTTATTTTCATTAGCTATGTGAAAATGTGTGGCCTGGTTTTTCAGATACTAGGAAAACAGAATTCCTCAATGCTGTTCTCCTTTCTGTTTTCTGTTTCCTGCAGGTTGATTTGGTGATACTCAAATGTCACACGGTTGATATGTTTGCCACTGGAGACCATTCTCAGCACGGTATTGTCACAGCCAATTTTCATTTGTGCTAATTAGGGAAAAGAGATATAAAGGAGATATAAAGACACACTTATATGAAAGAGAGAGATAAAAGGTATATAGTGTTGAGAATTACATACAATTTTGGAAGCAGAGCAAATTTGTGTGTGCGACCAGCCAGTGGTGTATTCCTGACTAAATACCTTCTTTTCTATTTGTTAGTTTTGCTGTACAAAGGCTTGGGTATTTAATCAAGTGTTGTAATCTTTCCTCATGCAAATGCCACTCACTTCCTATCCACCTACAGTTTCAGATATGCATAGGTGGACATGATGCAGATGTCTTGGGAAGATAAGGTATCTACTGTTTGATACGAGGAGCAATGGGTAAGGGAAATGGTGCCCTATCCTAAAGATACCAAAAATGAACTATACTGGAATTCTTCCTGTTAGAGGAATGAGTGCTTTTGTATGTAAGGAGGCTCTTCACAGTAGCAAAGGCATGTGAGAGTCCCACCAAGACAAACTCAAATGGCAGTGCCCAGCAGATGGACTCACTCTGCAGGAAATAGAGCCTATCCATAGCCACTGCTTTAGATAAGCCATTTGAGCAGGGGTTTGGAAAAGCCTCTTTCATTTGGAGAACTTGGAGTATCTTCCTCACTGTAGGAGAAATTTGGTGGGTCATTGGGAGAGCAGGAGCTGTTGAGATGGGATTTCCCTTCCTTCTTACCACAGGAAAGCACATTTTAACCTCATCACAGATCTCAGTATTCATTCAGCATCAGTTAAAGCTTTGAACAGTGCCTGGACTATGCAGTTATGGTGCGATGAAAGGCAAAGGGATACCACATGTGTGAAGTGCCAGACATATGCCTGTTCTCCAGCCCTGTGGATATGCTGCTTCTCAATGTACCCATTCGTACTCCTGAGGTACAACACATGTGCTACAGCGGCTTGTCTGTCACGTCACTGCAACACTTGGTACTCTGCTGTACTGAATTTTAGGGAAACTGAGAATTCTCATTTTTAGGGGAAAAATAGGTCACTGACGTGGTATGATAGTGAAACGGGAACAGAGCTCCTCCAGGGTTCAATCCAGAGAGTGGGAGCTCTGAGGCTTCAGGGGTACGTGTTACTCCTGCAGCAGAAAAGGAGGCTTTGGAAACACCGAGTAACTGAGAAAGAACTCCTTAGCTGAAAATGGAACCATTCTGCCTCCATTTGTTATGAATTTCCAGGCTCATCTGTCTGTTGACACTCTGTAATAATCCTCTGTATTACTGGAAAGCATTTTACAAATAAGTGTAACTCTGTTGTACAGTTAGTGCAGGACCAAATGAAGGTGTCTGTGTGTGTGCTATGTAACACAGCCCAGCCACAGGCTCAAGCAGCTTTAGCTTGTTCTGCTAGATGTGAAGTTTACCAGTCTAGCAGGAAACCCAGGTTTGGGGGGCCTTTGCATGACTCTTTCTGGCTAATTATTTTATTAGATGAAGGTAAGTGGAACAAAGAGTTCTTACCAGACCCATGAAAAGAGTGACAGATATCAGCAAGTGGAAACATCTTGGATGGGTCTAAGCCAGTTCCTCCTAGCAGCTCTACAAAATCCCCCACTCCTGCACAGCCTGCTGATGGTTTCTGAAAAGGCAGAGATTAACACTTATCTATAATTTATCTTCAAAATGTAGCAGTTCTCTAGACATGACTGCAGCCACCAGTAGGTTTTAGAAGTTCTCCGTGCTTAAACCTGTACGAAATCAGGCAGGTTTTATCCTGAACAATACTGCTTCAATTTGACATTAGTCAGTTAACTTCCTATGGGATTCTGAAGAAACACCTAAGTAGGCTGTAAAAATTACTGACAAGTAGTTAAGGTGTTGATTCAATTTCTTTTAGTGCAGATAAACAGTCTGATTCTGGATGCTTAGACATGTAATCAAATTAATACAGGCATGGGCTGCATGTGTGCCCTCAGCTGGCATGCAGGAACTTAAGTTCCACTATGCCATACATATTGCTAAGCAATAAGTGTTGCTTTTGGCAGAGTTTAATTAAGGTAGGAATTAACCAAAAGAGTAGTTTTGTATAATAACAATAGCTCACTGTATACTAGACCCACAAGCATTCTTTTCCTGAAAATTAATGATGTGTGCTAAAAACATTTTGCACAGACACCTTGTGCACCTTTGGGCTGTTACCCATATGGTGCTATTTAAGTGTTTGATTTCTTTATGTCTTCTGTTGTTGTCCCTTTTCTGCCCACTGCTGAGTAAGTCAGCTCATTTGCTCATCTCTTGAAGCCTGGTTTGCTCAGACACTGGCAGTCCCCCATGAATGACCTGGGCTGCCAGTCTCAGTGGCTCAGAAAACAAATTTTCTTGCTACTATCCTTCCAGATATTTTGGAATTGCACCTTCTCAGACGTCCCAGGTGCAGGGGACCACCAACAGCTCTTGTTCTCCTGCTACTCATCACCAAGCACCAAATGCTGTGGCCAAACCCCAGCCCCATGCTAATGAAGCAGAGGATGCTCAGCATGCTGAGCAAGGACTCGGTTGTGAGCACCTTTGTATTTTCTCCATGCTAATACCTCACTATCTAACCCATGTCTTCTTTCTCTGTTCAGCATGGTTGCTGCTTTCATTAGTTTAAATACAGACAGAAAGCACTACTTTCTTTCTGATGAAATTCTTACCCTTTGTTATGGCAATCAATATTTACATGCATTAATGGTACCTTGCATAATTTGATTGCCTCTGCAACATTGCAAAGATAATAGCAGCAGAAACATAACCAGCTCTCATCTTTGGGGGGAAATCAGAGCCCCCAGCATGTGCGCATGGGGCCCAGAGTGCACATGCCTTAGCATCCATACTATGGACTATCCCCACTTCACTCTCTTCCCTCTCCCATGACCAGGAAAACTGCACATGGTAGTAATTTCTTAGGAAATAGGCAACTCACCTTCAAAAAGAGGCCATTTAAATGCCCCAGGATAAGATCAGATATTTTTATGACCACTGGGTAAATTATGGAGAAGCTGCAGTTCCTGTGCTGATGAGGAATGACCATGGTAAACCTTCCCGAGGGTGTCTGAGAGATGACATTGCAAGCTGCAGCACAGGAGAAAGTATAAGAATTACTTGTGCAGTCGCTACTGCCTGTGGCAAAATGATGTACTTTCAGTACTAACAAAGAACAGATGATTTAATTACTGAGAGTGGCAACCAAATGCTGGCAAATATGCATGTGGCATTTTCCAGTGTTCTTGCATAGCATTTATTCCCTAAAAATTCCCTGTCTATTGCTTACTATGTAGCATGAAGTCTGGCAGAATTTGAGGGTGAAGCAGTCAGTGGGAGAGCTCACACCTCAAATTCATACATCAGGGGCTCATGCTGTTTTCCAGTTTGAAGGAAGCTAAATACAGATGCAGGCCTTTTGTTTGGTGGTTGTCAGCTGGTATTGCCAGCAAGCCCCTAAGCCCTATTCTGCTGCTCTTAAGTAGAGTTCCTTACCCTGCAAAAAGTCCTGTTGAAACTAGAGTGGATACATGCTGATTTTATCTTAGAGTTCAAGCTTAATAGTTCAGGTAGAGGAGTAGCTTATCATCTGTGTGTGCAATGCAAGGAAGGGACTTCCACACTTATTTGGAGGCCTGCAGCTGCTTCAGCATGCTGGTGAAGGACAAAAGCCACTTCCAGCAACTGTACACAGTAATCACATCCATGGGCATGGAAGACCCACCAGTGTGGGGACCCAGCTTGCAGGCTTGTGTCTGAACAACTTGGAGTAAGAACAGGACAGACAGGTCATCATCTTCATCCTTTGCATGGTTAGGTGGATAAACCAGACTGGCCTGAACAATAATCGTTCAATGTCCTGTCTCCTCTCAGGAAAATTATGCAAGTGACCATTATTTGTGCCTTGCGAGCCCACAGGCTTAGGGAAAGAACATGTGCTTAAGGAAAGAACCTGGAATCATGCATCACTCATAACAATCATATAACATTCAATATAGTGGTTTTGCTGTTGACAGTTTTCAAATATTTTACCTCATTGTTCATCTAGATCTAAAAATTGCTGAGATTAAACTCTCTAAATTAATACTATTTGTTCCTGCCAAGTGTGCTGGAACATGATGTGTTAGATTGGAAAAGATCTTTGTAAGAAAGAGCCTTCTGCCCTGAATTCTGAAGCTGTGCCTAAGCTATCTCTTACACTTCACTGTCTTTTTTCCTTGAGACAGATGCTGAGCCTGAGTCAAATCCTCAGGCTTTCAGGTGTACAAGGCTCCACTGCTGCTGATGGAGCTGTGTCAGGGCAGATAATGCCAGTGAGAGAATTCAATGCAAATCAACACATTCATTTTGCTTCCTGCCCAAACTCAAGCCCATTAGGTGGTATAAAATACAGACTTACGAAAGAGATTGGTGTTTTTCTTGACTGTGATGGTAAATCCATTGCCTGGCTGGTGAATCCTGAAGAAGATCATTGCCACGTTCTGCGATGACCTGATGCTCTTCTGAATATTGCCACTTTCACAAAAGTCTGTGTATCTTTCAGAAGTAGGAAGTGGATGGTCCAAGGAACTGGGAAATTTCTCTCCTTTGAGTATCCAGCCATCAAATACCTATAGGGGTTTAATAATTGAAAACAAAGCTTTTGCTTATTGCTCTGTTAGCAGAGAAACATGAAATATTACAGGCAGTGTTTTATTTTGACACCAGATTGCCTATTGGAAGCCACCAATTAAAACCAAAAATTCTTTGTATGTATCGATTTCCTACTATTTAACTAACTATTCAAGCTTCAATCTGCATTTAGGGAACATGTACATATAAATTCTATTTTTAATTTTCTTTATTTCCTTCAGGTGACAATGCTGGTAGCTATTTTTGAGAGAAGCAGCTCTTTTTTGCTGCAGCATCATAGAAACATAGAATCATAGAATGGTTTGGGTTGGAAAGGACTTTAAGATCATCAAGTTCCAAACCCCCTGCCATGGGCAGGGACACCTCACACTAAACCATGTCACCCAAGGCTCTGTTCAACCTGGCCTTGAGCACCGCCAGGGATGGAGCATTCACAACTTCCCTGGGCAACCCATTCCAGTGCCTCACCAACCTTACAGTAAAGAACTTCTTCCTTATATCCAATCTAAACTTCCCCTG